>CCAG010005008.1:0-99675 GCA_001077435.1 Glossina morsitans morsitans
TAGAGTCTCCATACAAATGCACTATTAAAACGCTGGATATGTTTAAAGTTTAGTAACCATCGTGGAATATTTACGGAACATAGAGGTGTGGATCTATTGTTACTGTTATTAACTTAGCCAAAGAAATAAATTCCAAGTCTAAAGTCTTAAAGCACTAGCATATAAGGCAATCGGCTTTATTAAAACCTCTGCCGCACTTGAGATTCGAACCCATGACCATTGAATTGCTAGTTGAAATTCTCCGTCTTCGGCCACTTAGGCGGATAGGTTTGGAGTAGTTTTGTTAAATTGTTTGAAAACCCATTGTTTTGGACAAAATTGCGAAAAATTTTGTTGCCTTAGAGAAAAAATATTACATTGCTTAGAAAGAAATCCGGCTTTGAAACTGAAGGATTCGATACGATAAGTCTGGAAAACTATGTTTCGAGCTTCAAATCTCAATTTTGGAAAAACAATTTTGCTGCTACTGCAAACAAATAACAAACTGTGTCTCCAAATTCAACATAGCCAAAAAAATTGGTATTCAGCAATACATAACTATGATCTCACTCTTAAGGTAAAGCTCACTTCTGACGAAAACGAACACATTCGAAACTGCTTTTGTGCGGTTTTTTTGTGCGTGTATCCGGCCCCTATTCACCGCATAAAAAAGATACGTTTTAATTGTGTTGCGAAAGCTATTTTTTATAGCTACACTTAAACCTGTTTTTGGGGTTTTACGCGGTCTACATTCACCGTATAAAAAAAATTTTTAATTGTGTTGCGCACCGCATAAAAAGAATATTCTTTAATTGTGTTACGAAAACTAATTTTTAAAGCTACACTCAAAGCTTTTTTTGTGCGTTTATGCGGTCCATATTTACCGCATAAAAAAAAAACTTTTTAATTGTCTTGCGAAGCTATTTTTTATACCTACACTCAAACCTGCTTTTGTGCGGTCCCGTTCACCGCGTAAAAAAAAACTTTTTGTGTTGCGAAATTATTTTTTATAGCGACACCCAAACCTGTTTTTGTCCAATTTTTTTTATGCGTTTATGCTGTCCCTATCCACCGCATAAAAAGAATACTTTTCAATTGTTTTGCGAAAACTATTTTTTAAAGCTACACTCAAACCTGTTCTTGTGCGGTCTTCTTTTGTGCCTTTATGCGGTTCCCATTCTCCGCTTAAGAACAGCTTTGAATGTGTCCGCCTTCGTCAGAAGCGTGCATAGAGAGAGAACACAATATATATACAACAATCTAGCTGTCAGAATATTTGTCTTTACCAGAACATTTTTGTCACGTCTGCAATTTAGAATTGGTTTAATTGCTTCAAACACTTCTAGAGGCGTGCTAGGATTACATTTAAATTTGTTTTCATCATCAACTGCTTTTTGTACTTGTCCAATAATCCAATCCAGTTGAGTTCAAAATGCCTGTAAAACAACTATGCTAAGAAAAGAAACCCGCTTATTGGACCATTTCAAATTTGGGAGGTCCGCAATCCCCTTTTTATACATTTTTGAATATTTAGGGAATAATTGAAGTCAACAAAAAATCGCGATGTTCCCCCTAGCTGGGTTTAATGTAATCACCAACGCTGCTTCCCGGAATAGAAAAATTCGATATTAACTTTCTATGTTGAAAACAGCCTAGAATTATACTTCAGGAAAGTTATTTGTCATACGGCATCAGTGGTTATTCAAAATTACTTTCCCTTCCTTCCTTTGGCCGATTTCGTTGTGCTTAGATCGTCTGACGTTTGTTTTCTTCATGGTTATAGCAATTGCCGCGGCCCTAGCTAAACGTATAGACTGGTTACCAATGCTTACAAACCTGTGGAAGAATTGAGCTTTCCGCTTATTTCGTGAACAAGCCTCGTACATGTGCAAAAAAATTAAGAATTTTTGATGAAATCCACGGAGTAAATATTTCAAATGTCGGCTAGATATGGAAGCATGTTTGTTCTTCTCTTGTCCTTGTCCGTCTTAGTTCATTTCAGCTCACTTACATGCCTACTATCGTACTACTTTATTATCGAAACTTTTCTCGCTTGCTATATTAATCTATAACATTTCTCTGGGAAGTATTATCGCGAATATTTTTTAGTGTTGACACTAAGTCCGAAAATAGATGAGCTGAAGTCTATGAATGGTACAATTTCAATTTCTTTTTATGACTGCTACGTTTTGTAGCATTTCGAAAACGAGATTGTTTTTGTTCGTTCTCTTTACAGGTGACTTTTTCATATATATATATATATGGATTCATATGTATGCATATACATAGAACCAGTTTTGTTCCCAGTGTAGTAAAGTGTTTGAAAAAAAAAAATTTGAAAGACTTGTAACGAAGTAAAAGGGTAAGTGCCATAAAAAACACAAACATAAATTTATGGGACATTTTACTATCGATAATTTGGAAAAAAAACAAAACTTCACGATTTTACGAGATTACATGTTTTTTTTTTCTGTTCACTATATATATATATATTCGTTCACCTCAGCTAATTAATGCTCAAAGTGTGAATTGAACCGTGTTAGTGCGTGCTCAAGCGGAGGATGCCCCCATTATATTCCCCCCCAACACATAAATCTGATCTTTGCTGACGGTGGTGTCTGGAGCCTTGCAAGAAGACTCATTATCTCAATTCAAGTAAAAAAAAAAAGATAGTAATTGTCTTGTTTATTTCCTCAATACAAAAAAAAAAAATACCAAACAAAAAACATGCATACAAACCAAACTATGTTTATTTTGTGTTATATATATGATACAGAAAACGCACGCCAATCGTCCGTCACAATCACAATCTTTTGAGCTGAGCCCAAAACTAAAGCAAGCGCTGTGCAACCGTCTACTAATGACGTCATATCTCAGCGAGAGGACTCTATACTTACTGTAAATGCGTAAATAACACGTAACGTAGGGCACAAACAAGCTCTCTCTCATCACCCAGTATGAATGAAAGATAAATTGTTATTCTCTTCACTTTGCTGTATTGTTGTTGTTGTTACAGAGCTAGAAAAGCGAAAGAGAAAGAAAGAGAGAGAGAGAGAGAGAGCGAGAGAGAGAGAGAAAGTGACAAATTCTATGGTGTGTGAGTGCGCGCCTTCGATTAACGCACCCCAGAACGGGTTTGTATAAAAATGTTAATTTTTTTCCATTTTAATATATTCATATATATATATATACATGTATATATATATATATATATATATATGTATAAATATATATATATATGCAATATATATATATATAATATATATATATATATATATATATATTATATCTCGTAACTATTATAATTTACTATTTTATAATAATTTTTACACTTATATGCATTATATGTATGTATGTATTATCAATAAGTCTACCAAGTGAAGATATATAAATTTTTTCCAAACCGTTAGCATTTGTTAACAAAATTTGTAGGAATTGTCTGTGTTGTGTAGAGATCAGGGAAATATCAATTCATTTATTATTATTATTATTATTATTATTTTTTTTTTTTTTTAATATCAGTTATTAGCTTGTGTCTCTCCGTAAGGCACTTCCAACTATTATCTCAGTGTTTTCTCTCTTTGTTTTGTGTTATATTACATCTCTTCTTGCTTTACTCACTCAAATTGATGCTTAGTTCGATTCTTCAAATGCATAACTTCTTCTTTTCCTTTTTAAATATATATAGACATATATATATATATATATTTTTTTTTTTTCTTAAATGCTACCACCGTTCCTCTCATAACATTATTTCATTTAACATTTTTTATGTTATTTTCTCCACGACACTGTATCTATTTATATATTTAAAAAAGAAGCAAAAAAAAAAAAACAAAAACAAACACTTCAAGTCATTATCTTTGCCCTTTTTTTAAGTGAACTCGTCCTAACAAGAAAGCGAATTCATTGTAATTAAAATAAATTTTACTTCTATTAAAAACAAATAAAAAGCTGATAAAAATGAAAACGCATTGCATAGTTTTTAACAGAATCTTTAATCATGTGGTAAATCTATTTTTAGGCGTTATGCAAGCGACGACAATGGGTGGAGCTAAATTAGAGAAACGCTATTCGCCTAGTTTCCGCGATGAAACTCAACGTAAAATGAGTTCATCGAAACGTAAAAGAGACGACATTCTCAGGTTGGTATTATCGGCCGACGTTCTTTTTGAACATTTTATGCAATTATTTCTATTTTAGATGGAGAGAATTTTTAAATGTGTTATTAACCACTTGAATATAAAACGAACAGAATAGAACAGAACAGAACAGAACGAAACGGAATATTCCTTAAATATCTCTCTGAAAACAAGGGGTTTCCAAAAATTCTTTACTAATTTTTTGTTTCTTTTCATTTTTTTTCAAAAAAAAAAAAAAAAAAAAAACGAAAATGGAATAATAGTAAAAACATTATTGAGTCTCAAGTTCTTTTCCTGATCTTTTCTTTTTGCTTTGCAGAATGAAGGTACATAAGAATGGAAATGCGGCCGATGTTATTAAAAGTATTTCTCAATTAGATAACTCCAATAAGCAATGTCCGTTGAGTGAAACGTTTGGCCGATTTCTAGCTGTCGATATCTTACTAAACTTGACGATTTGATTGATAATTTGAATGTGTCGCTCGACGACATCAGTACTTGCATACTTTATCGACAGCTTTAAATCGTTCCAAATTATTTTTAAGTCGGTTTTTTCTTAAATCTTTTTTTTTTTGCCCTTTTTTAAACAATAACAAACGATTTAATTAATGCTTTTCATAAAATCGTTTAGACTTTCTTATGCTAGAAAATATAACGTCACAGTTTCGTAATCCTTGCATTTTGGATTTGAAGATGGGTACGCGGCAGCATGGAGATGATGCTTCCGCGGAAAAACGTTCTAAACAAATGGCGAAGTGTGCTGCCAGCACATCAGCTTCTTTGGGCGTGAGGCTATGCGGAATGCAAACTTATTTGGCCCATTTGGAGCAATATGCAAAGCGTGACAAATATTGGGGTCGGGAATTGACTGAGGAAGGCTTTAAAGAAGCCCTACACGATTTCTTTTACAGCGGATATCATTTACGTAAACGTGTTATTAGGAAAATTCTGCAACGTCTACTGCAATTGAGACGAGTTATTGAAAAACAATCCAGTTATAGATTTTATTCCTGGTAAGCGGAATTACAAATTGGTTGTAGGAATATTTTTTTTTCAATTCTAATCTGAAATGTATCCCTGCAGCTCACTTCTAATAGTGTATGAAGGGCATGAGGAAAGTGCGATGGATCAATCCATGGACTTTGATGATTGGACTTCGGTAACTGCTCAAACAACTGCCATGTTTGATACTAAATCGGAGGGCAACAGTATTGACGACGATGACGATGCAGATGATATCGATGCCGATGATCAAGATGAAGCTGGCCATGAAGGCGGTGATGAACTCGAACCCCATGATTTAGATGAAGATTTGCATATAGTTGCCGCCGACAGTGGTAATGCTTCAGCGACCAATAGCAGTACTGGTGGCGAACAATGTTACCACACTGATGCTTCCAATTATTTTACTACCGATATGAGTCTTGCCTCCCGTAAATTAAGTAAAGAGCCCACGGTATGCAATAAAATTGCAGAAGGTGAAAAAAATTTTGTAAATTTAGTCATATCTTCCTCTGAGGAAGAAGATGTTCAAACAATGCTCCCACCTCGTTCAGAAGAGGGAGGAAATAACAAACTAAACACAACTTCAGCGTCCAGCCAATCTGCATCATTCATTCCAATCTCCGAAGAAACAGTATTTTTAGATCCCGAACCTCCCCTACCAAGTATAGCGACTTCTTCACCTCACTCGGGTGACTCGTGGATGAATTACAGCAGCAATAGTAGTGATGACTTTTCCGGTTTGTCCGAGCAAATTAAGGCCGTTGCTAGTGGGCGTCAAACTGGCGATAACAGTTCAGATGAGGGTAGTTCGGATTACGACAGTAGCATCATTAGTCAAACTGAGGTTATGCTCAAACGTTATAAAGCGCACCACGATTCATTTGAGACAAGTTCCGTGACAGAAACTCTTCATTCGACGACGATAACACCACCCGAAGCTCCTGCGCCAACAAATAGTATGAAACGTACATCCCTGGCTCCTTCGCCCACCTCTTCAATTGCGTCGTCTCTGAAATCGATTAAAGGAGCCGTTAAACGTTTGCGATGCAAAGATGATGATGACGAGGATGATGAAAGCAATTTAGATTATCCTGATAGCAAAAAGGAGACATTTGGCAAAACTTTTGGGTATAAGAAATCTTCTAATTCATTTTCAGTATCATCCACGCCTGTCTCCATAATGGCGTCACCTAGCAAGCAATGTTTTGCCTCAGAAGCAGTGGAATGTCAAGTCAAGAGCTCTTTATTGGCCGATCGACTATTGGACAACTCCGTCATCGAAACCGCAAATGATTGGCAAAAAAACGAAACCTCTACGAAATCGACAAAGCAGCGCAAATTTTTACAACACGCTTCCAAGTCCTTAGATATGGGTAATAGTGGATATGGTGCTCATACCAAAACTTCACATGATGATGGGGAATGTTTAGTAGATGTACGTCTGATCGATTTCGCTCATACGGCTTTTGTGCCACGTAATGGTAGCGGTTTATTTCCAAATCAAACCACAGTACATCATGGACCCGACAGTGGTTTTCTTACCGGATTAGACAGTCTCAATCGCTTGCTGAACGAAATTCTCGCAGAGGAAATTATGCCCTAGAATTGAGATCGTGGAGATATATTGCGATAGAGCAATAAGGCAAATTCATTATTCAGACACTTAAAAACTTTGATTTTACAAGCAAAGCAGACCGTCTCGACCTTTTCCTTAGCAAATTAAACAAAAGTCATATGTGTGAAATCATGCCCAATTTGTGATACTATAAAACTGATTTTTGTATTAGGACTTATTATAAAAACATAAAAATTAAGATGCGAAACAAGTTAATTAAATCAATACACATATATATATATATATCACTTAAATCAATCATTAACTTTGCCAAAAGAGAAAGGAAAAAGTAGAGCATAAATTGATCTCTTTAAAGAAAATCAAAAAAAAAAAAAAAGCTAAAATCTTTAAAAACGATGATGAAATAAAGAATTTCCCGCTAGAATTGTTAAACGAATGAAACTATTCTAGCACGTTTGACGGTTAAGCAAACCGGAGCAGGTCTATAATTTATAAAATTTTAGAAAAGATTAATGTCCATCTTTCGTTCGAACTGGAAGTAGGATAAATGGATTGGTTTAAAACCAATCAATGCGTTCTATCCGCAAGCCTGAAGTCAATATTTATAGTGACAACAATCAATATTTATATATCGATCGACCAATCTTTTGGTCAATAAAAATTAATCTAAAACATTTTTCAAATTATTATGAAAAAATGGTTCGTTTTTTTTTCTTCTTTTTTTTGCCCTAATATTTATCTTATTTATTTTCATGTTTTTCACGTTTCTTCCGCGGCAACAAATTTGATTTAAAAAAGTATTCAAAAAAAAAAAAAAAAATTTCATTAAAATGGAGTTGCGTTGCACGACTGTGTTAATCTTTAACGTTTCCAATATACTTTGTACGTAACGAAAATTCGCTTCAACTGCATTTTCATTTAATTTCATTAAAAAGGATTATTTATTATAAATAAAATGACTTCCTCTAAGAAAAATTTCATTGAACTAAGTCTAGTTTAGGATAAAATTGAACAAAAATGTTGTTCGTCTTAAGGGCGAATTTTATATATCCACCATCTTGAACAGTTTTACATTATGTTGTGGCAGTGTTGTATACCCCCGACCGAAACAATTATTCCAGCTTGTAACCAAGGTCCAAATTCAGAACAATAAATGTCATAAATAGTAGCTTATTGATCAAAACCGAACCTAGGCCACATACTGCTGAAGACATACTTGGCAAAAGTTGCAGTCGTGCCAATTATAGGCGAAATTTCAAATCATTCAAATGACAAGCACGGCTCCACAATTCCTTGCGACAAGTAGCAATCAAAGGTCCATTTTTGAACAAACTATTAGTTTGAAGTTCTTGAATTGTGTTAATGGCTGGTGAATTTTCCTATTGCAAATGCATATAAAGGGGAGATGTGGAACTCAGTGTTTTGATGATACCCATAACGTAGTACACGAAGTTTATGTACAAATTCCAGACTTAACTTATTTGGTAGAATTGTTAACTTCATTATTGTTTTAGAATCCTTGACATTCATAATAATAACAAATTTGAGGTTATAATTTAAGAAATTTGGATATTACGTTTTACAAGTTTTTTTGAAATTTCAATATAAGTGAAAAAACAGATGACTGAATTTAATTGAAAATAGAGAATTACTTAGCCTTAGAATTGAATAAGTTCGTGGTTTTCTAAGTTTTAGTTAGAAAAATATAATTGGAAATGCGCTAAGGTAGTGAAGATGACAAATTTTAAACTTATGTACTTCTGATGTACTTCCCTCCGCCACCCTTCTATAACCCTTCCATTGAAATCTTATGTCAATAATTGTCAAACTTCGTCTATCTACCTTTGATTCGTTATCTCCTCTCCTTGTTTGCGATTACAAGAACATTAACAAAAACCGAAGATGATATTTACGCCCCGCTCCCCCCGTCTGTATCTAATGAGCGCATTCAACTCTTATAAAACGAATGACAAAAATTAGTCTACTTCGTTATCTGTCGATGGTGGGTGGCAAAAAAAAAAAAATCCCCCTTAAATATTGTAGATTAATTATGTTAATAGATCGAAACTAAAATCTATAATAAAAAGGTGGTTTATAATATATGTAGTATTTATTTCAATATTAGAACACATAGTTCACCATAAAATATTTGTAAAAAGATTTCATTACCCAATAAACCTTACTATGAAAATACATCCAATCCAAAACAGAACAACAAAAAAAAAAAAATAAAAACAAAACTAATTTCCAACATCTCTGAATTTGTTATTTAATAATAGATATGTACGTATATAAGTATATATATAAGCGTATATTATATAATATATAGATATATATATAGATATATATATATATATATATATGTATGTATGTATATATATATATATATATATATATATATATATATATATATATATATGAATATAAATAATTTAATTACTAAAAAATATATATATAAAATTTTTAAAAAAATAGACATAAATGTTTTTTTTTTTTTCATTTGACAAAGCACTTTTGTCTAAGCAGCAACATTAACTTAACTTGAGAACCCTTCATTAATTAATAAAGAGAAGCATTCAGATAAAACAATTGCAATAAATAATAAAAATTAAATGTTCAAATAAAAAAAAATATTGTCTTTTATTCTTTTCCTTCGCCTCTTTACCGCAAAGCTCTAATATATAATTTTACGTCAGCAAGAAAATTACGTTCAGCTGAAGGCGTATATTTAATTCTAAGTATATTTACAAAAAAAAAAAGAGTAAGAAGACCGAACATTAGATACCCTATGCCACTTCCTTATTAAGGCGTATAAAGTTTGTGCCGGCGGAAGCGAAACTCAGAAGGGCTTCAAATAGACCCACTTTTTATTATGCCGACTGTCTTGGAATCATTTTCTGAATCGGTTTAAGCATATCGAGCAATGCTCGATCTTATGAGATTTTTCAATGAAATTTTTCGCTTTGACGTATTTTGATCCAAGGACAAACGCTACGTCTATTCGACCACTACCCAAATGGCAACTTATTTTGAAAAGTCGTTAAATGAACGACTGCACTAAGCTAAATGGTATAGGGTATTTTATGGAATCGTACTCTCGAACTTATCAACAATGGGGTATAAATCTATTCCTGATATATCTTCTGACAAAATCTATTGTAATGCATACAGCTCCAAGACCAGATTGTTTGCATCCAAATATATATAGACATCGACAAAGCGATAATATATTAACACTGCACGCTGCGCTAGACACGCTACACAGAAAAGAAAAGGAAAAATGAGCAAAACAAACGGCACGGCACGCTCACGAAAACTCTGAATTGCATTTTCGCTGAAAGAATAACACTACACCAGGCGCCTTACATTCCAGAAAGAGGGCTACTGCTGCGGGTTGTGATGAAGTTAAGTATGCTATGGTCAGAGCACTGTCTGGAGGAAGCTTAACTCCCCTCTTGCATGCAATTAATAACTGCTGGTCTAGTAACTTTACACCCTCAGGTTTGCATTATATCAAAGTACTTCCCATTCCTAAGCCAGGCAAAGATTTAAATGATTTAAGTAACTTCAGACCAATTTGGCTGATATCTGTATTCACAAAGATTATCAATCTCATGGTTAAGGAGAGATTAATGGAACATTAGGAATTATGTTTCCAGCTCATCATTATGCTTTTCGAAAAACGCAAAGTCTTCGAACAAGTGTGCCAAGGAACTGTGCTTTTTCATAGCGAATCCGAAAAAGTTGATAAAAAGGTTGTCATGATTTTCCTATATATTAGCAAAGTCTAAGATTGTGGCAACTTGATGAAGGGTTCTTCTAAACTTTTCAACCCCCCTTCAAATGCTTCCGTAGATCTGAAACATTTCTCTGGGTCTGTTGAAGTAATGACTCATATTGAAAAGCCCTCCCCGGTGTTTCCACGATTTCAAGCTTCGTTTTGGACCCTGCTCTGTTCAAATGATTTCAAATTGTCATGTGATTGATGTTTAGTGCCGCCGCTGTTTCCTGACCGCTTGCGTGTCGGCCTTGCTCCACTAGGTATAGCTTGCTTTCCTTCGAAGTAGATTTATTGGCGAGAAGTCACGTGGGAAACTTAAAGATTATTGAAACGTTCTTATGTAGAATTGGCCGTTTCGAAACATGGAAATGTGCTTCGTTAAAGCCCAAGATAATCATAAAATCGCGATTGTTAAAGAATTAACGGCAAAAGCGAATATGGTAAAGGGTTCACAATCCGAAAATGAAAAAATGAAAATTTTCTTTTGAATGAAAATTGAAAAAACTTACATTTCTATTTTGACGTGAGGTGCTGCCGTCACGAAAGGATCTAAAATGGCCATTAAGACCTTCTACAATTTATAACTTATATCTTATAATTTATAATGACCTCAATGCAATACTGTACCACTGTGCTGGCCGATATAGAATATGTGCTGACTACAGCATTTCATGTTTCGACTGAAGAAAAATCGTAAATAAACTTAGGGTAAAATTCTAGCATATAAGTAACTAAAAACCAATAAAGAAATTCAATTCAATTTGAGAGTTCCAAGCCCAGCTTGCCTTGGCATCTTAGGAACTTGTAAAAAAAAAATGATTTGAAATTGAATTCTTTAAAGTAGATAGAGACACTCTTTGGCAGCAGAGTGCCAGACTTGGTGGAAATAGCCGAGCAGTCAGGAAATTATACATTGGAATTGAATTCATAGGGAATCCTCTGTTACTCAGGACACACCACCTTGCACACTATTCACAAATTTCCAACACGATATTCATTACATGGCGGTCCTGCGAACTACGCAAACCACGATCCTGTTAATATTTCGATTTTCTTGATCTACCCCGATCATAACTTCGTTACAATGTATTTAATGCTATTATTTATTACTTAAGCATTTTTACAGTACAAGGTTTTATAAAAGCCGAATTCGTAAACAGTTGCGCAGCTTAAGTGTGAGTACCTTCAGAATTGTAAATTATAATCCAGTAATTAAACTTATAAACCTGTTACAACGCGTGTAAAAATATTTATCATGAATAATAGCCAATTGTCAAAATGTGTGCTTATAGATTAAAGGTAATTCATTTTTTATTTATCTTTATTTTATTATTATTAAATTGTTTATTGTCGCTGATAAATATATAAAAAAGAAAAGAAAATATACGTATAATGAGAAAACACAAACGTATACGGAGGTTATTCGAATGTTGACCAAAATTGTTATGATTAGTAAATCTGCATTATAAAATTATGTATTGAATGCTGTGAACCGGCGTCTAGATTTATTTCAATTGCAATCCAAAATTGGCTTCTAAGCATAAACAACTTAATGATGAAGAGAATATTATATCGGGAAGTATTCTTGCAAATACTCTTTTATTGTTTCTCAATGAATTCACGTATTTATCCATAAGCAACATTTCGAATGGTCTTTTCGTCACACTCCATTGTCAAGACACTTGACGTAGGTGAGGAAACGAGAACCTCGTAAAACAACGACAGGTTTTAGTAAATATACGAGAGACAAAAGGTTTCCTATGAATTCTTTGCCATCAATGATCTTGATGACTATATAATTAAGTGACTAACTATAATTAAGTATATAAAACAGCCCTAACCTGCTTGGTTGTTCATCGCTAAAACCATCACTCTTTGCCAAAATATATTCGGTAAAAGAGCATCACTGGCTAAGTTTGAATAAAAATTTCGATTTTTGCTTTCATATGCCAAGACGTCGTCGGCGATGAAAATACAAAATTTTTCTTTTTTTGTGATTTTGCTTATTGTTCTTTTTTTAGCTACGCTATCCACACACTACACTACATAGAATCCTAAAGAAATAATCTAATTTTTCCTTCATTTTTCCCTCCCTGCGAAGGATAAAGTGTTACCCATGTGATCATATGTTTTGTTTTCACGAAAATACATCACTGTATCGCTTCTCAAGTATGACACATACGCAACTTTTAAAAAATTGCCAAAAACTTGCGTTCACGGATAACGCAACGCAGAGTATAGGTTCACCTGCATTTAATTACATGTAATGTTTAACGTTGACAGTTCGTGCGCTACGCACAACGTATTATGCAAGCTTTGTGCTCAGCACTTTCTTTTTTCCTCACTTTCTCTGTTACAAGAACACATGTTTTTTGTTTACTATTGGCATGATTGTTTTTATCCAAAGCTTAACATTACACAGCCATACAGAATTGTGTTTGTACTTTCAATTCTACATATATACTGCTACAAAAACATCTTTTCTGCATGATAATTATCAGACGAACGTCTTCAGTGCCTGTTAACTCAACATATATAACCATATTTTTTGTTAGCATAACCTAATCGTAATGGGTCCTAAACAGGACGAGCCTTTATCCAAGCTTGGGAATAAAAGTTGAACATTTGGTGAGCAATAGAAACAGCTGTTGGCTCATTGTGTCAGAGGCCATCTATTTTTTTTTTCTGTTTTTGTTTACATATTTTAGTTGATTATTCTAATGAAGTTGATGGTAACCCATAGATATTCACAGCTTGCAAATACCATCCGACAGCAACAGTAATTTCTCAATTCGTCAAGAATAAAATTAGGTAAATGTCTATATCAGTTCCATTATCATATTTGAATAGACAAAACATTAGTTAAATTATTAACCTGAAATATGTTGGTGCGACGACAATATGTGTTGAAATAATGATAAAAGTTATTCAAAACTTATGTAATCTCTGAAAAATAAAGCAAAGAGAGACATCTTACGAGAAATATTTAAATCCTATGTAAAGTATTCATTTTAGTTACGATGGGAGCACACGGTCACGGTGAGGCATATAAAATTCCAGATCCTAGTATTTACAAAGTTGACGATATCCCTAAACTGAAACAGGTTAAAGAGGCTCTTGGTCGACAGGGACTAAAGGATCCTTGGTTGCGGTAAGCATTTACTAGGATAATAAAACAATAAAATTGTAATTTGTTATATTTCTAGTAACGAGGTTTGGCGTTATGACACAGCACAGTGGGGAACACATGCACAGCGTTTGCGCGTGTTCATGACCCGGGGTTTCGTTTATGGCTTGGGTCTTGCTGCGGTTACCGTTGTTGCAGAGACATTATTGGGAAGTAATGATCATCACGGTCATCACGACAGCAATGGCGGTCATCACTAGATCTCTGTTGTTGTCGACGTCTGTCCTTCATTGGCTAATGATAGGCTAGAATATTTCATACAAACATCGTGATATTGATTGGATCTTTATTTAATTTCTCTGCAATAAATTTAGGTTTTTGAAAATCGAGTTTCAAAAACAACATAAATATTTAAGTAGTACGTGGTTTTAAGTCTTCGTAACAAGATCTGAGAAAGATTTGTGGCTTCTTGGTAGGATTGAAATATTCATGACCTTTAGACCAGTCGTAGCCTACAGCATAAGCAAAGATTTGACCATTGGCATTGAAACTGCATTTTGTGATTGATTGATCCATAGTCTCCGAAGATTTGAGCTTTGTGCGAGCATCTTTGTCCCAAAAACTGAAAGTGCCATCTGAGCCTACGGTCACCAAAGTGCCGTGAATCGGATGGAAAGCTATATCATTGACTGCGTAAATATCCTGAAATCCCGCAGAGCCCGATGAACGATGGCACTTGAAGGTAAAGTTATCTTTAGGGTTAAGTGGATTCACATACTGTATACCCACACGTCCTTCAATGCTGCCCAAGGCATATCCTGTGAGAAAGAAGTTTCATTAAGGGTTTGTGTATATTTACATAAAAAATTTACCAGTTGGGGCTTTCTTTTTGTCCCTAAATATTGAAATGGTGCGATGTTGATATTTTAAGGGACTTTCTTGTCGCTTAAATTCTGTTGGACTATTCTCTAACGAATAAATAATTAAACCTCTGCCTGCTGTGCCCACTACCGCCATCGGGTAATCGACATCCGCACAATAACACCGTTCAGGTAGATTAATAGCTAACATTGGATTGGGCGAACGAGCATCCCAAAATTTCAAAGTCTTATCCCATGAACCGGTCATTAAGCATGTGTAGTTACTACTTTTAATCCAGTGACACGTTTTGACGGGTGCTTCATGTGCGGCTACTTGCATTTGCTGGTCTGAAGCTAAATCCCAAATTTTCACTTGCTTTTCACTGGCTATGAATACTTTTGTACCATCATCGGACCAGCACACATCTAAAACGGGTCCACCCATAGTTTTCATGGATTTTGGCACAGTTTTTCCGGTTTGTTCTACCTCCCAGCAGCGTACGCTACTGTCCCAGCTACCGGCAATTAGAAAATTCTGCTGCACGGTAGCCGGACTAAACTCCAACGCAGACACGGAGTCTTCGGGCGGAGCCACAACTTCGAAGTCATTCATTCGATTTGTGCTCGTGCTTCCCAAACTTGACTGACCAAACATGCTGACGCGCGAATTTAATAATATTTTTTTATGTTTACTAATCGTCTTTACTTTTTTTTTTAATTTTAATTTACGTTTCTTTGAATATATTTTCTGCACCTATTTTTGAGAAAATTTTATGTCTTGCAAATGAAAACAAAATGACATAAATATATGAGCATGAAGAATATTCCGGATCAATAAAAAATAACTCACGCCGAAGTAAGGAGAGTATATAAAACTCAAAATTAGATATAAACAGCTGTTGACAGTTCGGCGAACGGAAAACACGAATATGTTTCAATTAAATGTTTTTGTGCCAATAAATTATAGTTTTTAAAATTTGTGAATTGAATAGTTTTTAAAATTTTGATTCGTATATCGATTAGCAAAAAAAAATAAATAAATAAAAAACAGAACAGATTGGCAACAGAATATTAGTACTCTCTCCCGCCTTGGCCATAATAGTTTCTTGTAATAAGTCACCAAAGCAAAACGCGCCAAATAAAACGAGCTATGAGACATGGGAGGACGTTCCCAATTTTTTTCCTGTATACTAGCTTCGCGAGAAGCCTTAGGAAAATTTGCTTTTGAAATTATAGTTAACCGTTTGAGTACCGAGCAGCACGATCGCGCTGTTTAGATTTTATTTCAAGCAAACAAATAGAATTTGTTTGTATGTATATGCAATATGAAATCGCTCCATCTTGATCTAATAGAATTTGTTTGTGTGTATATGCAATATGAAATTTTTGTTTTAATAGAATTGGCGCGAAGCGTTCTTTCTCCAGGAAGAAGTTATTCAACACGGACTATTTCATTGACTCCCACAAGTTGGAAAATGTAAATCCGTTCATCAATTTAGGGGTTCTATTCGACTTAAGATTACGTTTTAATTTGCACACTAAGCTATTAGTACTTGCATCGATATTAGTACTTGCAACGACATAAGTACTTGCATCGATAGAAGTACTTGTGTCGATATAAGTACTTGCATCGATATAAGTACTTTCATCGATATTAGTACTTGCATCGATATTTTGAAAGTCCCATAAAAAAATGCTCCGAGCAAAACTTAACATAACCTGCACATCGTTGGGAAGGCTATTAATAGAGGATTCACCCTGCCCTAATTTCATTTTTTCACAGGATATGGTTTGCCCACAGTAGCTAAGCAAACTTTCGCTTTATCCACCTCATTTATGACATAGTGTCAAAATACTGACTTTTCAAATATTAATTTATTTACATAAATACATGTTCTGTTTATTATATTTTGTAAAAAAATTTTCCAAAAGTTTTTTTTTAATTAAATTTTGACTTAAATCCCTCTGAGACTTCGTTTTATAGAATTCAGATAAGAACTTAACAGAGCTCTGTAAAAAAATGGTTTGTGTCTTTGCTAGTTATATTTAAATATAACTTCATACCCATAAATTGATTTCGCATTCCTAGTTTCAATTTCAATTTTCATTTGTCGTATGTAGTTATGGATTGAATTTTTACGCGATTTTTTTTTGCACGAATTTCTAAGGAACGGTTCTGCCGAGTAAAAAAAAAGTTTGGTTTATATATTCCTGCTGACGAATTTTTTTGTTTATAATTTAAACGATTGGTCCACGCGTACGCATTTCCTTCCTTGATTCAATTGAAATTCGCCTTCGCTTATGTATTTTCATTGCATATTTCCATTTATTACTTATATGCATCGTCAAAAATAAATAAATAAATAAACCTTAAGAATATTTCCACAATAATTATATAAAATTTATTAATAAATTAACGGTATAAGCAATTAATATACGTACTTCCAATGTCATTTTATATTTATCTTCCAATTGATTCATTAATTCTAGAACATGAAGAACATTTACAAATCGCGTTAAAAAAAAGCAGAACTAATTCGGTAATTTTTTATCAAAACTTTTTACATTAAAACGCAATTCGTCAAGCAAATTTTCAATTGAAATTCAGAAATTTTAGGGCTGAAAAAGCGCACGGACTTTCTAAAGAGACGGACTTGGACTTGGTTCTTATTGTCACTTATTATTATTATTACAATTATGACAAGACAAGAAGTTTAGATAGTTCGCAAATCGTGAATGGATCCATACTTAATTAATTGCAGCTTATTTCGATGGAATTGATTTCGACGCCGGTAGGAACTTGAAAAGAAATAACTTAACGCTAGATATGGAAAACTCATTTCATTTGATTACGGCCTCCCGAATTTTTCGTCTTCATCAAGGCCAAGCAATTAGTAGAAAACAGTGATCTAATTGAATCTTACATAATTTCTGACATGACATTGCCAAAATGAGATGTTATGTAAATATTACATGCATTCTTTATACTTATATTTCCAATATTTTGTATAGTAATTGTATGATTTTTTTTAGAATCACTTGATATTGTTTTAACGGGGATTTTTTTGTGTATTGGCAATTCATCAATTTTTTGATTTAATAATGAATAGTGGTAAGCACCGAATGTTTGTGATTTTTTTGCGACTTTTGAGCTTGTTTGATCTCTTGTTTTTGCCGTATGCGTGTTTAATGATTCAGATGGTTGTCGGTGTTCTTGACAGAGAGAAAAATTACATATTTTTAGAATGCCCTTACAACCAATATAATCGACTGATTGCTGAATTGATTCGTTTCCTAAATTAATGCGGCCTTGGTTTCCGATATATTTAATCTTGCCACGATTTCTTTGCACCTTCAACACAGTCTTATTACCAATCACCAGCAAATCTCCTGCATTGTTCTCAATAAGTATGCGATTTCCATTACCAATGAAACGTAAATTGCTGACATTATGGACTATACGTATTTCCTTACGATTAACCACAAAATCTTTGTAATCTTCGATGACTTCCTCAGGGCAATCATCGACGCGGTCATACATTGGAACAACCATGTCCTTTTTTCTTCTTTGTCTTTAACTTACGCTGTAACTATATATGTCGAGTGGTTTACTTTCGATTTCTTTCTTAGATACTTTCTCTCTTCAAAGATAGTTTTATCGCTTTGTTTTTTATGGGAGTCACAATTACGTCACACTTGTTTTTTTGCCGGCGTTCTTTTAAAATATGTATTTCATTAAGATTATATCGATGTATTTATTCTTTTCAGTATCAATTTTGCACTGAGCAACAAGTTGAAAAACACTGCCTTTATAGTTAATTCTTAATTTGAAAAATTTCCCCTTTTATATTCTCAAGAGAAACTTATAGCGTTAGCTCATAGGGCATTTTTGATTAAAAATAAAAACACTTTACGAGATTATCTTCTTTTCTAATAATTAATTTTTATATTTTTTTAAAAATAATTTTCACATTTTCATTTTAATACCAACCAAATGTATTTCTTGCGATTCGAAATGTTTTCTTAATGATTCTCAAGACGGTTTTAAATATTTGAAAATTTTCAAAGAATTGCACCTACGTTCAAGCAATAAAAAGCAAAAGGAAGAAAATTATTAATAAACCATATTTTAAAAATATTTCTATAATAACATAAACAAATTAATAAAGCAATAAATTTAAACGAAGTTGAATTTTCATTTCGTTATAAACATCATAAAAGTTACATTAGATTATTCATTGATTGTGAATTGAGATTTTATCTAGAAGGAAAAGATTTGATCTTAAATTCTTCATATCACTATTATCCAAAAGAATCAGTTATGGCAATGGATACTTTTCATCATTTTTCCAATTTAAATTTTCAAGATTTTAGTTTAGCAAAGCTTTCAGTTTTGCCTTAAAGTCTTCCCTTTGAATAAAACTTACATACCGGACACGAATATCCATTAAATTGGGCCAAGCATTTGCTTATAACTAATAAAGGTAAATGCTTGAAGAAGGCGTGGCGAGTTTGGTGATCAGTGATCATCAGTCGTCTAATCATATGTCTTGAAAAGTGAAACATACTATAAACTTGGTATCCAATTAAACGGATCTTCGTTCTAACTTTTACTTACAAATAAATTTAGCTAGAATTGGAAATATTTTTTTATTTTACTCGCCCTTAATTAGCTAACTACTTTTCAAGGTAGAAAAATGTCTTTATAAATTTAAGGTTTCATCGTTCAAATTAAAAGAATAATTTTGCAAAGTCACTAATATTAAGTTTCGTAGATGTGGAGAATACAATGAAAATTTATAGCGAAAAACTCAGGGATATATGCACGGACAAATGGGTCGAATTAGGCGTCGACGTAAGTGTATTATTGACGATGCGTTTTTTTCAAGGAGAATGATTGTTATAAAATTACCCGTCCTTTCTTAATTAAATGCATATATATAAATAAAAAAAATTCTTTTAATCACACTTATATCAATTAGAAAATATTTTCACTATCTTCGGTTTTAAATTTATTAAAATAAAATTATCTGGCAAAAATCTACAACTGCTTGCTAAAGTATTCAACGCAGTGAACACTTTTCATAATAAAGAAGAAGAAAACAATTCTATAGGCTTACAAATAATTTATAAAATAGTTTTAAAAATAAAGTAAGATTTAAAACATATGCTTCATCATTTAAATAACATTCGGATAAAACTAATCAATGCGTAACTATGCGCCAACGAAAAAGCAAATCGACGATATTACATAAAAGTCAACAAAAAAAAAAAAAATGAAAAACAAATTGGAAAGCAAATTAAAACATAGTCAAATAGAATGATATGAAAATAAGCCTTACTAGAGGTAGAGATATGATGCTGCCGCCGTGAGTCATTTCATAAAGCTCATCATCAGTGTATTTGTCAGCTTTAATGGTAATTAGAAATTCCGCTGAAACCGGTTTGTGATCCGATAAAGTGTACTCGGGATGAGATTTATATGACAGTTGTTGCACATTAAGTTGTACATCAGGATAATCAGGGGCTTGTAAGCGATATAATATACGATCACACCAGGCAGGGCGACGCTTGAGATTATAATCTGAAGTTCCTTCGATGAATTTGAATGTGGGTGGGAAGTTGGGCTTTCTCTCCTCCATTAGCGAGAATGCATTACCGGTCTCACGCACCAATTTTAATTGATCCAATTGGTAAAGTTCATCCAAGCGTCCTTGCTCGACGGCATTTCTTATATCCCAAACTGAGTCGTGACTATCTAAGCGGAAATTTAAATCACCAAACCAAAATACAAAGTTGTGATCAAAAATGTTGCGATATTTTGGTGCCTTATAATGATGATTATCAACAATTTGATCATAGTCTTCAACACGTTCGCGTAGTTTTTCATCATGCGCGGCTAAGTGGGAGGCTACAAATACAACCCCAGTACCGTAAAGACTTAAACGTATGCTTACTGCTCCTTTATTGCCCCATAAGCCACCGAAACCAGTTTTCGTATTCTGCGTTTCTATTTGTCTTATATGAGAAATATGCTTTGGCTGAACCCACATATTAATTAACATTCCTTGCAAGCGTTCAGCGCCCACTTTTATAAAACCCATATCGTCCAAGTGTTCTTTCACTTTAAATGTCCACTGGTCATCTTGGAAATAATTCATAATTTGGTTTTTTGGCTGAGTATTCACTTCCTGGAAGCCTATCACATATATATCAGGTACATCAGAGTTGTTTGGACAAACAGTCCCATTCAAAGATAATGCATCATTTAATGATATATCATCGGGGTAATGACCACCCACATTCCATGTAAGTATGTAAATACATAGCTGGGCAACAATATCGCCATCCATAACTTTATGAATTTCACTTTATTGTTGGCACTTTGCCCACCAAGCTAAAAAATTTACTGCTAATTAAATTAGTATGTAAGAAAAAAACATTTGATAACACGAATTACTTAGCTCCAACTCTATCTTGCTCTTTCCAATTTTTGGGAACTTCAACTGTTTCTTTTTTTCTTTTCGCCAAAACTATTTAAATTCTTACTCCATTTGCTGCCTAATTTTGAGTTGGTGTGATTCAATTAACTATTTTTCCTATTTAGATCTTTTATCGTAATCGTTAATTTTTAAATAAATAAATTCATATGTGATTCTGATATTCTTTGTTCTTCAATTTACATTCAGTGCTTGCCATTATTCACCGATTTTCAATAACCGGTTTATACAATGAGTCGGTAACGACAAAAATAAAGTAAGGTAAAGTAAGCAAAGTAATAACCACCCCTTACGCCGAATCTTGGATACCCTCCAAGTTAAGCGACTGCATAGAAATCGCAAAGTACTTTAATAAGAACACATCTTACTTTTTTCATTTTTAATTTATTAATACATTTGTAACAAATTTCTATTAGCTAGGAAAGTTTTTTCAATAATTTTTAATAAATTGAACCAATTTTTAAATTTAATTATGGGTACATATATGAAAAATTTCACCTTGTATTGCAATCTTGCAAACCGCGGGTGAAATATTCTATACTCTTTTATTCCCTTCAAATATAGTGCTACATATTAACCTATGATATAATTAATTAATTTATCAAAATCGTGATACATTCTTATTTGTCATATGCTGATGACAGAGCATAAAAACAATTTTCCCACATAACGTTCCTCTTAGTTTATATAATAGATTTGTTTTAGAAAAAATAATCTTCTTCTTCTTATATTCAGCAAATCAACAACGAAAAATTCGCGGAGATGTGTGCCTCAGAATAAATTGAAAAAATAATCTAACGTTTCTTCAATTTCTAGTATATATCTTAACAATAACTCCAAATAATTGAAAGAGGGTGGCATCTTTATAGTAAATATTTGCACTTCTCAATTCCCATATTCTCACTTATCAAAATAGTCGATTTTGGGAACTTTTAATAGGAAGAAAAGAGAGGAGAAATATTATAGACAGTTCTTATCATCAATGCTTTCATCAATTTCCTAATGCTGTTAATATTCTAACAAGTTTACAAAGGTTTCAAATCGGCTTTACCCACTAAAGTGTGACACAAAATTACTTGTAAATAATCCAAGTTTGTATTAATAAACAAAAATGAATGGGAAATGTCAATCTTTTTGTCCCATTCTGCTTCTTCTGTTATTCAGCAAATCAACAACCGGAGATATGGTGTGATGTGCAAAAATAGCCCAATATGAATACGAACTTCTTTGTTTAAGCCTTAGTAAAGTTGGGATTATATTTGTTATATGATGTTATTATTTATTTATTTTATTATTTCTTTGTATTTTGTAGTTAACGAATATTTGATTAATGTGTTGTTAATTTTGCGTTTTTTATTAACTTTGCATGGTGCACGTCCACTATATAGAACATTTAGAACATTTTCCAGTTAGTTAACAAGAAGATCGTAACAATATGATAAAATTAAATATTTCTTGGGTATTATTCAAGATGCTAAAGTATTTCGGATATCGTCGACGTGATATTAAATTACTCATCTTGAATGTCAATCGTACGTTTATGTTTAACAATTATTTAACGTTCTTCCCTACAGCTCTTATAAATACTACTATTCTACTTTCTCTTTACTTTCTACTATTCTTTTAAATTTTTTTTAATACTACCCATTATATCTTCTTATCTCTTAAATAATCTAAATAACCGAAAAGAATAAGTTAATTCTTTGATCTGATGAATTCTAATCAATATTCTCGGCAATACAAATATAAAAAATATAATTTTTCAATCTTATATTATATATTCTTTGGTACAAGTAAACTAAATTTTTAATCAACTTTCCTATAAGTAAGCCAAAATTGAAATTATTAATAACAAAAGAGCTTACTGCAGCTTTTTTTGGTTTTTGGTTTGAACGCAATGTAAAGCACAGCGAATTCAGGTGGACAGATAGCCACGTTATGAAATAAATAAAAATAAATGAAATAATTTTAATAATAAATTTAATATTGTTAATATTGTATCTAGGTTTATCCTCCACATTATGGATCAATTAATATGTCAAAAAGACTCCCGATTGCATTATAAAATTTTAAAGGAAATCAGCTTTAAAGTTTTCAATTTATTAGGACTTTCTAAATTGTGTACGATCTATTGGATTTTCAAAGATTTCCCTGAAGCCTTGTGCCATCAACAGAAAATGAACAACTTTTTGCCAAACAGAAGCGTAGCATAACAGTGCAATCAACAGAGTTATGTACAATATTTCGATAGTTCGGACATTAGGAAGAAGGAACCGGAAAAACAACAACTAACTAAGGCCCAAAAACCCAGATAGACTTTTCCGATGTGCGATCGGTCTAGGGGATAGAATTCAATAGATATCACTGCGCTGCCTTCAGCTCTTCAGCGTACGTCAAAACTTGTTTGGATTTTCGGTTGAACCTTTTCGTGTCAAGAAACATTTAGCAAATTTACTCAATTAGAGTTATTGGACTTAGCGAAAGCACATGATAGATGAAAGTATTCATTTGGAGTCAAATGTTGAGCATATTCCGTAGTTTTCTGTTAAAAACTCTGCAGACATGCATTATTACTAAATTATAATTATAATAATAAATATAAATTAGATTATTATTATACTGAAACTTAATGCCAAGTAACGAAAAGGTCGCATTGCAGTATACAGCGGCATCTAGTAACTAATGACTTGAATATCCATCACTAAAATTTATCGGAAAAAATCATTTCTGGCAATGTTTCACAGATTCATCAGAATATTTTGACGTTTTGCATTCTCTTTTTCACAATTTTTTTTTTGTTTGAAACATTTTTTTGCAGAAATTGATTAAATTAAAAAATAATAAACGGAAGAAAGGATATGCTTTCATAAATTAACGACTGAATCATAGCAAAATTAATGAAAAGAACGTCAAATAACTGAAAAAAAGGAAAACCGCTGTTTATTGTTGATTTTGCGTTTTCCTGTGTTTTGAACAAACTACGTCAATTCTCTGCCGTTAAAGCCTGTTCAAGAACTTTAACAGGAGGGGACGAGGTATTAATAGTTTTTTGTGAACAAGTTTGGAAAAAAATTACGCGCAGCATAAAAAGACAGCACTTAAGGATTTCTAATATGTTGCCTCGCAGTGTAGATTTGGTGCGAAGCCTACATCTTAAACAATGCTTTATAGGTCCACAAGCCTTAAAGCGATTTCATAGGCTAGTATTATTGTCGGGTTATGGCGAGATAGTGCCTATAAAAATTGCCAGATCAATTTGCTCACATAAAGATAAGGTAGATTAGCTGAAATAAAGAAATTTCAAGTTTTCGGAATTAAAATATACTTTTTACATAGAAATTAGCTGCGACCGCATTTACAGCGACGAGTTCTTCTGGTTCTACCCGCGATTCTTTGATTACAACGCAAACCAAAACGACAGAAAATACAGCTACCGAGCCGAAGGCAGTCAGTGAAACGCAGCTGGCATCTTTGATGTCGGCGGATGCGCCTACACAAACAAAGAAACTCGAAATTGAGACATCTAAAGGCATTCTATCAATAACCACCACTATTGAAGATTCCAAAATTAACGAAATTGTATTTCAAAAAACCAATTCTCTTACAATCGATACGCCTATTGAAATGACAGCAGAAAGTATTTTAAAAAAAGACGCAGACGTTATTCCGACGATAACAAAGGAATTAAGCAAGACCACTAATGCTGTTATTAAACAAGTTAATGCAGCCGCGAAGGCTGCTAGTAAGACAATACAGATGTCTAAAGCCACAAGTGATGAACTCTTATCAAAGAAGGCATCGAGCAATAAAGCTTCGTTAGAAGCGAAGACAAAGCCCGTAAAGTGATCAGCAAAAACAGACTTGTACGTGAATCCATTGATGTGTTTCTTTACTTTTAGAAACGCATCAAAGTTGATTGTAATCGTTCCTCATTGGAACGCAACTTTATAACACCCGCACGCGCCATGAGTGACTTCTTGTTAAAGGCTGCCGATTTAGAGCCTTTGCCAAAAATTAAGCGACGTTCACCGTACGAACAAGAACCTCCCATTACTGTATATTGGCGGAAAGATGTTGAAGCTAAAGCGATAGAAGTGTGGGGTTCAAAGGAGATTCTGCTTAGAGAAACTCTTAAACGCGAACTTGAACGTAAGACACATCAACAGAGTAAGTGAAGATAAGGCAATAGAAATCGTCAAAATGTCTATAAACATCAGTTGAGTCCGTTTTCAGATATCTTCACTGTGAAGCGAAGACTGCGCGATTACCGTCGTGAAATGGGATCTAGAACTGCAGCAATCGAAGACGAACGCGGCCTAAGAGGGAAATCGGGAAAAGTTGTTTTGATAGCTATTGGCATGTAAATATTATAAAAGCGTTTAAAAGATTTCACAAAAAACGTTCATCTAACAACTGCATTTATGCAGTAATGGACTGAATTTTTTATTTAAAGTGGGCGGTTGGCTTTATTCGGGTTCGCATAGCATGTTTGCCGAAGCCGTGCATTCATTGGCGGATACCATAAATCAACTCATTTTGGCGTACGGCATTCATAAATCAACACAAATGGCCGACCCCGATCATCCGTATGGTTATACTAATATGAAGTACGTTTCATCTCTAATATCAGGCGTGGGTATCTTTTGCGTGGGTACCGGTTTATCAGTATATCACGGTATTACGGGCATAATGAACCCAGAGCCTATGGAGAATTTCCTTTGGGCTCTCTTCATTTTAGGTGGTTCTTTAGTTTCGGAAGGTGCGACACTTTTAGTGGCAGTGAATGAAATACGTCGCGCTGCCAAACTGAGTGGTATTCCTTTTAGAGAATATGGTAAGGAAGTTGTTAGTGTTTGTACTGATATCTCATTTGGATCTCGTTCTTGTTTTACATTTTAGTTATCACTGGCAAAGATCCCTGTGTTAATGTGGTATTAACAGAAGATGCGGCTGCTGTAGCTAGCGTGGTGGTCGCCGCATGCTGTATGGGTGTATCTATTTATACGGGTTCTCCGGTATATGACGCTGTCGGGTCTCTTTTAGTAGGTAGTTTATTGGGGGCTGTCGCTTCGTTTATAATTTACACTAATGTTGCCGCTTTGGTTGGCAGGTAAGTCGTATTGGAATGCTTTTGTTTTCTAAGAGAAAAAAAAACTCTTCCTTTTTTTTTTTAGATCTATACCTCAGGAACATTTGGAGCGCATTAATTCTGAGCTGGAAAGTGATATTATGATACGAGCTATACATGACGTTAAAGGTATCGATATGGGCAACTCTTTGGTGCGTTATAAGGCTGAAATAGACTTTGACGGTCGCGAGTTAACTCGCTTTTATTTTGATAAACAAGAGTTAAGCGAACTCCTAAAGGTAACAAATATTGAAATTGTGCGTTAATTTGGACGGATTTTTTGGTTAAAGTACGTCCGCAAAGAAACGGATATGAATTGATTATTTAAAGTATTATCTACTGCTACTTATTACATTTCCTTGCTTTACTTTGGTCTATGAAGTTTTGCCGTAAAAACAACAAATCGCCTTCCATGAAAAGACCAATTTTTTATATCTAGACAAGAATAAAAGACCTACTTAGATGCAGCAGTAAATACGCCAATGCATCCCAGTTTATTGCTCCTTGATGCTTCTTGCAATAGCCTTAATGAAAGTTCATCTCATCGATAGATTGGGTTTTTTTTCTGTAATATTCGATTATATTGCATCAGCTATTGTCGGCACGGCAATACTATGACATATAAATCCAACATGGTGTAGTATTGCAAAGGTTTTCTCTTGAAAATCCCTTCGAATTAACGCAAGCTCACAATTGACGCTAGTGTTGGAATACAACATTGTCCACTCACAAATCTCCATTCTTTCCCCTTGTTAAGGTTGTCAAATCTTTTCAAACCGTCGATGAATTGGAACATTTCCTTTTGAGTCATGGAGAAAATATAGTTGATTTAATGGGCGGTGAAATTGATCGCATTGAAATGAAACTACGTGTAAGTTTAATTAATAAGTGATCTTGAAAATTTTAAATTATACTTGTTCCTTGTTTTCAGAAAAATTCCCTGAAATACGTCACTGTGACTTAGAGATTCTCTAATTGTGCTCTAATGGAGATGTGTATATATATATATTCATATATATATATATATGTATATTTTTGTTTAATTACTATCCTAGCCGTTTTCTGTTAACCGAATTATGGCTTTTCGTACTCTACATTTGCGACAGCGTACGAATGTGTGCATTGGTATTGCGTTAAGCATAAAAAACTTGTTTTTTACTGTTCTGGTTGAGTTGTGTTTTAATTTTAATGAATTATTCACTAAAATAAATTTATGTGTAACATTGCAAATGTATTTAGTACGTAATAAATAAAAAAAAAACAAAGGACCATATCTTTTTCTTTTGGGATTTGTAAAACCGATGCGTTCAAGCGATATTTAACAATTAAGTTATTACTTCAATTACAAATTCAATACATTATGCTCAAATACAGACTTTTTAAGCGTTCCGAAAACATAGATATTAAGCTAAGAAAGTTCGCGGACGAAAATTTCCAAAAACAAATGTTGAACGAATATCCATGTGGGAACTATTAAAATAATATCAGCACCATCAAGTTAAAAGTCAGCAGTTTTTGAACGTGATGACTTTTTCTCTTTGTAGTTGAAACATTTGCATATTTTCAATTAAAATTATAACAAAGGCATCATATTGAGAATTTTGACGAAAAGCAGCTCGTATCAGAAAATATGTTTTTGGAAGATCAGCTGGATGTGGTAACGAAGGCATAAACAAATCTACTAAAACAGAAAGCATTTATTACCTGTTGTCCTTCTGCAGTTCGCTTTTCGTATTTACCAAACAACTGCAACGCTATTGTTTTTATTCTCACGTTTTATTTGGCTTTTTCTTAGAAGTTTTAGAAGCAACATCACTTTTACCTCCTGGAGTCTTTTGCATTCTAGCCACTTGCATATCTTTCAATTTTGCATTTAGTTTCTTTTTAGCTTTGGCTAATTCTTCTTCTTGCTTGATAGTTTTGGCTGGTTTAGGATGTAAAAAACGTTTACGTTCGCCATTTTTGGCAGCTTCACCACAACCATGCACTTCCGGCAGACCATGTTTAAAGCAATAACGTCCTTGACAGTATTCGCAAGTGTGGCCAATTAAATTGGTTTTTGCTTTGCAACGACTATAATCGCACAAATTGTCCACATCCTTCACGGCTTTAAGGACATCATCTAATTTCGTTTCTACCACTTTACTGGGAATTTTCTCCAAAAGCTCCAGTGTGTTGTTCGTGCCGTAATTTGGCCGCTTTCCAGGGAACAATGATGGCTCTTCCACATTTTCGTTTGATGTGACATGGTTAGCATCGCTGGCAGCAACAGCTTCTTCATCTTCGTGTTCTTCATTGTGAAAATTAGTAGTTTTTTTAAAAGGAATATTTCTAATCATCAACATTACCTGCCATGATAAATTTTTACACCTCTATCAAAATATTAAGCTAAACAAGACAAATATATCACACAAAATTTGCAAACAATTTTTTGTACGTTTTTTATAGATGAGTTTGGCGGACGTTTTCATATGTTGCGAGGATCAAAATAATTGCTCACAAAATAGATAAGTCTTATAATTGCGATGAACACCCTGTGATTACCAGTTTTCAGCTGTGAAAATAAATAATCGAAAACTAAAAGTGGAAACTCTGGTTGTGAACGTAAAAGAAGTGTTATGTGGTTGCCTCAAGTAGCGTATGTGGTTGTTTTTGCAAATTCTACTTTTTGCTTACAATTACAAAAGAAGAAGAAATCAAAGGCAGGTACAGCGAATTCAAAAGCAGGCACAGCGAAATCAAAAAGATATACAGCGAAAACAAAAATAAAAACATAGGAAATTGTTTACAAATCAAAGAGATGTATAGCGAATTCAAAAGAAAACGTGAACATTTTTTTTGTGTTTGGTTCTTTTTGATGTCAACATTAAATTGAGCAATTTTGGACTAGTTTAGTAGCAAAATATATGGAATTGTGCGCAAAGTAACGGATGATAAATCTTTAGCAAGGGAGGAACGTAAAAGATTCCAAATAGAAAACGCTGCAAATTGCAGTAAACGCTCAACATATTGACTTAGTTTATCATGACGGCAGTCTTTTTGTTCTTGACATATATTTCTTGCAAATAGTGATCACTTTTCATTATCTGGCCATATAAGCCGCAATTCTTATTGGCTTAGTCCATTTTAACTCAATATCCAAGAAAACAAAATTGTTCGCTATAAAGTGCGCGGTATTGTTAATATTCGCTTTGTTTTTATATTCATTTTATTTGGAACATTTTTGAAACGTTTAAGTTAAATTTAAATGACAGCCTCCTCCTAATTTGCATTGCAAAAAAATTAAATTTTGCGGACCTAGTATTTTAGGGGCTGCATTAATGAATCTTAAATCCAATTCTCCTGCGTCTGTGTTCTCCTGTTGGTGAGACTTTGTAAGCACAACATAGATTCAACGTAAAAAATAATTACGGTTAGGACGGGATGAATGAAAGAAACGTTATATGTACATGTTGTACAGCAACTTTTAATAAGATTAAGACTAAAAAAACGCACACTATTCTAAACTTAATGGGGTAAATTCACCTGGTTTAACCCATGATAAACCTTTAGGACCCGTTGCAGTCGAACCAGGCATAGGATCTTTACCTTCTCTTATTCGTTGCTTTATGGGACCGTGAACTTCTTCATTATACTCGTCAAATGTAATATAATGAGGATCATCTGTAGGCGGTTTATCGTATACATGCTCCTTACTGCTGTTCACGCAATCCTTTACTTTTGTTATAAAGCCAGCACGATTTTGGCTGATTAATTCAAACGCTTCGGAATTCAACCATTTTGTAATGTTTGTCAAACGTACACAATCTAAAGGTTCGTTAAATATATACTGCATATACTTTAGCAATTGCCAAATGTGATCTTCACCGCAACGCCACTGTGGAAAGGCGTGACTCAAGTCCAAGGTCCCTGTAAATGGACATATCAAAGGATGATATATTTCGTTCTGAAAGATGATAGTCTACAAACAAAAATAATAAAAACGCAGCTCTACATATCCCACTTAACTATACTCACTGGCACAGTTTTATCATCCGGATATTTGTCCGGCAACAGCATGTTAAAACGAAAAACGCCCTCAGCGTAAAACCCCTGCCTTACGAACAAAACGCCATACCACACTGTAAGCATAAAAAAAAAGATCTTTTAACTAGTCTTGTCTTAATATTAAATTAAAACTTGCACAAGGAGTTGCCGAAGGAAGGTACAACATATATTCCTCCTATTTTTTCCGCTTCTATCATTTTGCTAAAAATACATTGAAATTATCTAAAAGAACTTTTCCGTTCCTCTTTCAATTAACTTACTATTCCGCTAAAATTTTATATTCTTGTTGTATAGTTGTTAAAATTTTATCCTCTGCTTTGTTTCCATCGAGTGTCATTTTTGCGATTTGCAATACTTTTCCCTTTTGAATATAAATTAAAGAGATTTTAATTTTATACAAAATATAAAAATTTGACAATTAATACAAAGCAAAACATAGGTTTTTGTTTTGCAAACACTTAATACAAACAAAAAATTGTGACAGTTTCAAAGCTAGGGTTTCCCAGTTTATTTTTTTGCAAAATAATGAAAGCATAAATTTGGTTCTTAATGGAAAGAAATAGTTTTAGTTTTAATAAAGTTTGCGAAAATAAATTCTAACGCGTTTTTGAAGGTTATTAATCCGTTATCTGAGTTGAATTTTAGCAACAATTGTTTGTATTATTATTTTTTTATTTATTATTATTTATTTAATCAATAATTAATCAGTAAATCAAATAAATAATTATAATTAATTATGATTAAAATGGATTTAGCATGCAGGTAAGATTACAAAGTGTCTTTCGGCACAAATTACAATACTAGATAGGATAATGGGAACAGTTATTCTGCGCCGAATAAATTCGACATAATTACATAATTAATCATTATACGGAGGATTATAAAATTTACTGATTGCTGCCCTGAATCTACAAACACGAACAATAGCCTCGACATCAGGCGGTAACGAGTTCCATAACTTGACAGCGTTGAAAAAAAAATGCTTTGATGATCTCAAATATTTATGGTCCGGAGGAATTACATTCATCGTACGTGTAGGTCGGACAGAAAAGATTTTCTTAAATAGATATTTTGGCGTATATGTATAAATAAGCTTATGGACGAAGATCGCACTTCGCACATTGAGAATTTAAAATCTTTGTTGAAAACCGCGATTTTCTGCGGTATTTGCGCTTAGCGAGAAAGTACGAGTTGTTATTTACGAGCGGGTAAAACGCATTTTCCTTGGAATGTTGTGTATTCGCATAGTCATAACTGACTACGATTGACCCTCTCCTTGTCAATGTTAATCACTGCATCAATCAATCTAATATTAGGTAGAGAGTCAGAATCATAAACGTTGGATGATATCACAATTGCTTTGGTCTTATCTGTAATAAGCTTTAAATTATTGATAACGAATCAATGCGAGATACGACGCAAACCATCGTTAACTAGCTGAATCAGAACGACCACCATCACCCGTGGGCGAGATAGGAATATTTGAGCATCATCTGGCATCATCATAAAGGTATAGTGCAATTTTGAGAACAAGTAATTAAGTCGTTAATGAAAATACTGAACAGGATGGGTCCTAATACGGCTTAGAAACTCTAACTTCTAATGTAAGTATATCCATGCTATGCTATATGAACTTGATCGATTTCAAGAGTTTTTTAAAAAGTTGTATTAAAATCTATATGAAAGCAAGTATATATTTCAAGATTAGATAGACCATTTTCAAGTTTCTTGGCAATCATAGAAAATGCGTAGTAACAACTATAAAGAATTTCAAATCGTATTCAAATAAAAAAATATATTTACTTAATAGATTGAAAACTTATACATATATAATAAAAACTAAATTGAGATTATCATGCCTTTCAAAATTATAAAACAAATAGAATAAAACTGAAATATTTTACAAAAAAAAAAAAGAAGAAATAATTAAGCGATAATTCGAACGGGGAGCAAATTGGAAACATTATTATTTGATTAAATGCCATTTTAATAGGTTTTATGCTATCGCGAACATCGACTTAATAAATGCGGAAGGATAAGGATGAGTAGCGCACAAACTTACACGATGAGTGATAGTGTACAGACGGGCAGTACAGATATTTTAGTACAAATTTGTCTTTATATATTGACATGGAATATTGATGGCCATTATCCGAGTATATCTCTAAACGACGCTTTGTCCATAAATAGCAGTGTCTGCCCGAATGGTTCACTTTTACCAGATATTTATGTAGTAAGCTTTCAGAATATGCAATACGAAGAGAAAACAAGCTACTATTGTCGATGGGAGTCTAAACTCGGTGACCTTTTAGATGAAATGAGTTACAGACCTATCGACTCTGACCGCATGCGAGGGTTGCTAATTAGCGCTTGGGCTCAACACGAGCATATGGATAACTTGAAATATATAGAAACTCGGCACGTAAGAACCGATACAGGCTGGGGCAATAAAGGATCAGTAAGTGTACGCTTCAATCTTTATGGCGTAGGAGTTGTTTTCGTGGCTTGTGACTTCACTGCAAGCGATGAAAACTTCCTTGACCGCGTACATGAATTTGAGGGGACTGTATACAATCAGCAATATAAAGCACCCAACTATCGTGACGTATTCGATCATAATTTTGTTTTTTGCTTTGGCGATTTAAATTTCCGTTTAGATGGTGAACAACCGACTATTCTTATAAAATCAACTGTGAATAAAGGAAATTTTAAAGAACTCTACAAATCTGATCAATTACAACGGGCGCGTGGTATGGCTACCAAACTTGCATTAATGAGGGAACAGGAACCAGATTTTCCACCCACCTGTAAATTTGTGGAAGGAACTACCGAATATGATCTAAGGCAACGTCCAGCGTGGTGTGATCGAATTCTATATCATTTTCACACGAAACATTTTAGCAAACAGCTGGACCTGACGCAAATAACATATAAATCTCATGGAGATTATATTTTGTCAACTCACAAGCCCGTTTCAGCAGAGTTTCGCCTCATTATTCCTTTGGGTGCGTCAAGAGATGACATTACTGAGTTAACCAAGGAGCCTCAGGTAATTATTACTTTCTCTGTGCATCTACTTTTCCATTTCACCCACAATCGAAATGTTCGTTTTCGGGGGTAAAATGTCGTCGGCTTCTCGCATCGTAGCATTGTAAAAAGACGTTTGCTTTGAAAACGTGTAAGATTCCATCCGCAAGGCGGCGAAAAAGTATTGCTTACAGTTAATGGTAGATATCGGTATAAAATTTGGTATATATATTTGCCGAATCTATCTAGAAGTTCCGCGCAGTTATGATATACAACTTATAACAGTTCCGAAAATTCTTGGACCTGTCGCTTTTCCCCATTTATTTCTGACAATCACCACGTACTAAGCGTAGAAAAACCTTGCCTACGTGATCGGTGATATTAAAAAAAGAAAAAAAGTATAAAAATAGAAGCCATCTTTTCATTTACAATGTATTTCCTGGAACATAGGTATGTAAAATACTCACCAAGAGGCGACTACACGTGTTTTATATAGCGAACATGACACATTTGATACATGGGCAATTCGTGGGCATATATTTAATCAATTTTCTATAATTTTTACTTGAATCCAGACGAACAGGTTCCTGCACTCCATGCGACTTCTTTGGGCATCACTTAAACGAATATTGGGATTATGTTGGCGATTCATAAGATAAATTTCTGTAATTGAAAAAATGTTTGTAAACATTATAAAGGATAAAATTACTACGATTGTCGGATTTGTTTCATTTGTTCGGCCGGTAAGTAAGAAAATGGGAAAAGTTATGTCCAGCCCGCTTCATGCTCCATAATGTTTAAATATTTCAAATGTAGTTGATTGTAGCTAATCTCTAATTTGTGGATAAAACAACGCTTCACGTATATGGCTGCACTTGTAGCAAAGGGTACATTAAGTTAGTGAGGAGATATGTAACACGCAGAATAGCTTCAAATTCAACTGATCGATTCAGAATCGTAATCTGAATTGATCTAAGCCCGTCTGAAAAGTCTTTAGATGGAAAAAAATTGTAATTTTCAAAATTTCTCAACAAAAGTGGCTAAGTAGTAGTAGTATGTCGGTATGAAAACTTTAGACCGGCTGGAGCAATTTTTGAACACCCTCTCATACAACGGAAACTGAAGTTGATACGACAAAAAGGAGTAATTTTCAATGCTTAATAATGAAAATTATATTATAGCAGTGTTTTAACATAAGAAAATGAATTGTGCCAAATTTAGATCATCCCGTCTTATTTTTTGAATACAATCAACTTGGACTTTGTTGCATGACAGTTTCTCATACATATGAGAATATCAGCTGTTTTTTGTTTTTATTTAAGATGTAATAGGTTCAGTATAAAGGTTAGTAGTAGATAATGCAACGAATTTGCAGTGAATAAGTTGGGAGATGTTTTTACAAAGGTTTCTACTAAATTCAAAAGGACACTGCTTTTTTTCAACACCAACCCGTTGCCTCAGCTATGTACAAGGACAGGAGCCAGAACCAAAAATACGCGAATATTTCTATTACATCGATCATGAAGGAATGGTTGGTAGAACAAGGCAATACTTTCTTCTTTTCTGATGTTTCATACTTTTTTTTTTAGCTCTTTCTTGACGATGCGAAAATGAAAAATTTTACGTCGTGTTTTAAAGAACAGCAGTTTTTGAAATTTTTCTTCACACGGGTGAAATTAAATGATACCGAACGTTATAAAAGTGAATTTCCTTATCTTTCCTTATGCGGGCGAGAACGTAATTTCATTAGATGTGATGATACGCCTATCGTGTTTACCCACATTGTAGGTGAAGGTACACTACATTTCCTAAATCGTATTATTATCAAAAATAATTAAAAATTTTCTTTGATTTTTAAGGTGATAGAATAGCTTACAATCATGGTGAGAAGGTTCTGATAACAGATTTTCAACCTCATAAAATCTATATGAATCCTGACACGGGACGGGTTTATCATCCAGCTTGGCCAAAAGTGGGCAACATTGGTTTAATTAGATCAAAATTGTCAATTGAATTAAGTAAACATTTTGAATTTGCCCAAGGCGAACACAAGGGACCATCTCATATACGTTGGAAAGGAGAGAAGTTTAAGTTGGAAAATGAATGGGTCGACCAGACACATCGATATGGCTTGCATTCAAATAAGCCAATTGAATAGTTTACATGAAATTAAAATTAGAAAAACGTTTAGCATAATTATAAATAAGTTAGAGAATGAAACTTTTATATACATATATAATAAGGATAATACGAAAAAATTGATTATTTTAAAGTAATTGAAATTGAACTTTCTTTAAAGCAATGGAAGATGATAGTCTATGTTGAGTGTATGCGATAGTCCAATTATTCCTGCCCTAATCGATTATGCGTGGATCTGGTGCATGTTTGAGTTTTCATATTGCTTTTATTATCGTAAACTCAAACTTATACTGCCACGGGTTATAACGTATAAAATTATTGCCACCGATCAATAGATTATTTTTGTTCACAAAATAATAATGTCGGCAAAAGTATAAATTTGTAGACGTTTGAAGGATTTAACATGTGATGATTTAGAAAAACTTACCTAAACTAAATTAGCAGATAAGTTGTACAGCTGCAATCATATAACAGACAATTAAAGAATATTTTGCATAAAAAAATTAAATGAAAGTGGTAATGGTGACGCGATTAAACTAACTGAAAGCGGTGAACTATCAAAAGATAGTGGCACTGAGGGCATAGAAGGCACTGAAAGAATGCCGACCACTGAACCAAACCAGCAGAAATCGTCATCAAGTATATATACGCCAGCCATGGAGTTTCCTTTAAATCTCTATCATTGTGAGTTTCGGGATAAATCTGAACAAAAAACAATGAATGGGTCCTAAGAAGAGATAAGGGACTTACGTGATCTTACCAAATGGCTTTATAATGAAAATGATTTACGTAGACTGATAGAAATTCTACAAAACGAATGGTCTCAGGCACAGATAAAGTAAGGGTAAATTTTCAAATGCAATAAGTTTTATTATAAAAGTGTCTTCGATTGTTAGAGCTAACATGATACGATCGACTTTATATGATTTGGAAAAACTACTGGAAAAGGAGTTTAATGCTTTCGATGTCAATTTTCAGACTTCGCTTCTGAAGGATGATCTTAAAAGCAAAAGCTGTCAAAAGTTAATGAATCGTAAAAGATGTGGTAAGTGGAAGACATTAGGATTTAAACATTTTTTTTTTCTTTGCTTGCTATGACAGTCATCAATGACATTTACCTTGCGTAAAAAATTATAGATTTAAAAATTTTTTGTATGTACAGAGGGACATGATGATATGTTCCTTTTATATATATAGGCCCGCATATCCGCCTTTAAAGGGGTGGAGGACCTCGGTATATTTTCATATTGATGACGGTAATGATTGTGGTAAAAATGTTTATTTAGTATATTGTAATAAAAAAATTTATATTTTGATGCATTTTTTGAAATTTCAGGGAGTTTGAACAATCGCATAGAACACTTTGTAAAAAGCAGCGTCAAAGCAGAAAAACAGCGTAGAGGAGCAAGAGTTAAGCGTGCCGTAAACTTTTCTTTAAGAAAACAACAAGCACATCTTTTACGAGACGGTTCATTTATATAACATTTTGTTTTTCATATATTTGTACATTAAAAATTTCAAGCCGTTAACAAGAAAAGAATTTAGGAAAATTTCATGACACTTTTTTTTTAATATATTGCATCTTAAAACAAACTTAATATTATGTCGGTATTAACACTTATTCATTTGCCTAATTAAATAAAATAATTAAATAAAGTACATCTAATTTATGCAGTTTAAGGATCCATGGATTTGGCCTTTTGCAGTCTGAAATTATTTAATTATTTAACTTTCAATTACGATAAATTATTTCTTTGAGATACTTGCTCGCATCGGAGCACTTTTAACATAATCGATCCTTCTCTAACATTTTTGAAGAAAGCTATGGTTTCCGCAGGACTCATACTTGCACCGATTGGTCATTGATTTCAACTATTTCATCACCTTTATTAACATGTCAGAAAATCGTTTAGTTATATTCTTGCCAGATATTTCAAACTTATTTCACCTGCTGGCGAAGAGCCATCGTCAGCTGCTTATCTACTGGGGAAGACTGTCTTCACGAAAATACCTGTCACATTTTTAACATAGATTAAATATAAATTTCATGACTCATATAAACCTTTCCGCTTTCATTTTACTTATTCATGTTACCTTTGGGTGAATCGCGGCTTCCCACTATGCTAAAACCTAAAGATTTCATTCCAGGTTCTTGGTAGAAAGTAGCCGTTTTAGGCAAGCCTCGTCATGAACCTATTAAAAGCATAAGAGATACACAGAAGATTGCGTTTTTCAGCGGTAGAGTTCATCTTAATTTCCTTAACATTTGTATGATAAGCAGATAGCATGATTTGGGGACAAATCATCCACCACTTACCGTCGCTCATTGAAGCTCTAATAACTTCAGCCATCTCTTCCTCTCTTAGAGAAAGTTTAGGTACCGGCGAAGAGGGCCGGTGATGCTGTAGCGTTGTCTTGTTTGGTATACCTATCACCTATGGAGAGGAAAAGGAAGCGCAGGACGAGTTAAGCGTAAGTGTAACGTAATTCTTGCCACCATTCGAGGCAGGTACGTATAAATTTTTTTGCTGATGTTCAGTTGTTTTGGTTAACTCATTAAATGTTAAAGCAGTTTTACTTGTGTAGTTAGATTGTAGCTGTTGGCGTAGTGTCGTGAGTTATGATGACTTTGCATTGAGATCAATCAGACAAGCTGTTGTCTGAGTTGCATTCTTTTCAGCAGATCTTTCTTTACCATTATCGTCACTTTTACAAATGGCATCATTTTTATTAACATTTAAAGTAAAGATTGCAGTTGATGCAGTCTTGGTAGTGTAATAGGCAGGCTTAGATTAATTCAGGTTATGATTATAAATCGATCGGTACAATAAAAGGTGGGTCCATCTTAAGTCCTTCTGTGTGTTACATACGTCCGCACCAACTTAATATATTCTACTACACCACAAGTGTGTAGGGTATAAATATGGCGGCGACTGTGACAATGGCAAAGTAGAATAGATGTCTGTAAATGGATAAACGTAGTCCGTTAATTGGACGCATCGGCGAACCTTCTTTTTTTTCTTTTCTTTTGTTTAGCTCAACCATTTTCATTTTCGAATGCAAGTCTAAATCCAAAAAAAAAACTTCTCACAAAAGGAATATAAAAAAAAAAAAAATTCTACTTAAACTTTTATTGCAAAATAGTATGTATGGTGAAGATGTAAATATTGTAAATCGAATTATTTTTTCTTAATTAAGAAAAAGCTAAATGTTAGTAAACGTGAGTCTATTTTTGAAAAAGTTAAGTACGTTGAAATAATATATAAATACTATATAATATATAAAAAAAAGGAAATAAATCCTTCCCTGAATTACTGGCCAAATTCAAATTCTCACTAGTGTCTAGTGGCTAGTGTCGAAATTGACCTCTAAAGAAGCTCGCAAAACTACGCGTACGCTAAACTGGCGCCTAAAACTGTATTAAGTGTTTAAAGTGTTAATGGTCGTTATTAACACTTTAAACTTTAAAACCCTTTCACCCGTTACAACACCCATAGGCAGAAACCTAAGGCAAAAGCTCGCTCTTCACGTGGATCGCTGCCTTCCTTCTGGTGCCATTTCCCGCTAATGCTAATAGCTTTCTTTATCAGGGAGAGGGGAGGGAGAGAGAGAGAGAGAGAGAGAGAGAGAGGTAATGGATGGACCACTACGCACTTAAATTCCTGACAAAAGAAATGTCGTGTTCTGGGTGAAAAAGATTTCTTTTACTTACTGCAATTATTTATTAACCTTTTCATCCTAACGATTTGTTTAAGGAGGTAACTCGTTAAAATACTGTGAAAAATATACACGAAAATGCGCCAAAAACTTTTTAAGCTCAGGACTAACCTTCATAACCTTGACAAAGCATATATATTGTTGTGCAGTGTCAAATTCAGAATGCCGGTAAATATGTCCGCCTGTCCGTCTGTCCAACTGTGCAGTATCTTTTCTCTTTCACAAAAATGAAGACATCGTCTTCGAATTAGCAAAAGCGTTGTAAAATGGCCCAAACTTGCCAAAGCACACGCCTACGATGCAATATAAAGTGAAACCGGACGGACGTAAAGATGGTTCGCGAGAATGGCGACTCTTACCGGTTTCAAAAAAAAAAAAAAAATTATTAAAAAAGGCTTTTTTCCAAACAAACACGAAAATATTACTAGGAAGACCATATATATATATATATCTATATATTTATTGCACTGCAATCATTAGAAGGACACGTTACAAAGGCCAGCACAACAACAAATGATTTGGAAAAAAAAGGTGCATATATGTAAGTTTGTCGAGACGAAATCATGTTATCATCGATTTAACTTTCTTTCGTTAGTGCGGGCAGGTATAGTAATTTTGATTTGCTTTCATTGGTTCGAACTCAACTATAAGCCAAGTTATTGTTTTATCTTGACCGTGGAACGTCGGTAAAAAATTTTGATTTTCCATAACAAATAATATTTCGAAAAAATGCATATTAACGATTTGTAACACTTCATGCTATGACCTTAGTGGACAGCGATATCTCAAAAATTATTGAGCGACAAACCGAAGAATATTTTCCTTTATTTATTTTGAGGTTTTCTTGTATCTGGTTTCCAAACAAAAGTTGTATTTAAAGTTGCCAACAATCTACCATTTATTTGTGAAGCTTGGTCTTTAAACTATTAAAGAACTCAAGTCTCATATATCCGCCATATCCGACATGTCTTTATTGTACACATTTTTATACCATTCCTCGAAGGATGAGGGGTGTATTCATTTTGTCAAAACATTTGCAACGCCCAGACGCAACCATCAGAAACCAGAAAGTATACGTATTCTTGCTCAGATCGTTTTAAGCACGTCCGTCCGTCTGTCAATCGGTGTAATGTCTGTTGTAAACATTCTTCTGTCCGCAGAAATGAAGCTATCGACTTCAAATTCAGCAGAAACATTGGAACTTCCTGTACGCAAGTTGATATTTAAAAAGGGGCCAAATCGGTCGAAGGACACGCCCACAGAACCACGTAAACTAAGAACACCTCTGTTTTTCAATAGGAATGAAATATTGGTGTTTTGCTCATTACTCGAAAACTATTCCAAATAAATGTACAAAAATTTGAACGCATATTCTATGGACGATGCTGTAGCATTTGTGTCCAAAGATGGAAAATATTGGCGGCGCCTAAACGTGTCTGCTTGTCCATCTGTCGGTCTGCGCAACCGTGTTGTATTTGTGGAAAACATTCTCCCGTTAGCGAAAATGAAGCTATCGCTTAAAAATTTCAAAAGAATTTGAAATTAACCTAAATTGTTCAGAGGACACGCCTATAACGTCTACACGCCTATACGACAAGATCTTTTATTTTGAAAATAGAAGAAATCAACTGCGCACACTCCATATTATAGAGCATGCGAATTTTGTTCTCTTACTTGTTTTGTCTTTTTTTGGGGCGAACGATGCTGAGTGTAAAACATTCCATCCCGACCGATTTTTATCTTTCTTTCTTGTTATAATAGGATACGATCGACCTTTTGCGAAAGCTTTCAAGGTCACTACGAATACAAATAATGCAGTTTATTCGGTCCAGGGATATGTTCTGGCATATTTTGCCAGACTAAACCTGTGAGAGACCAATCAGTCCAAACGAAGCGATTTATGCATCGAATGCCACTGGATAAGTGCAAGCGGATATACTGCCGAGCGTAAAAGTGTTTACGAAAACATTATCTTTGTATCATGTCTAGTAGTTTTAATTAATAATTAATCGAAGCTATTGCTAATTCCCGAATTCCTAGAACCCACTACCCGGTATCCGACTAACTTAAGGTTAAGGGTTCGCAGAGAAGGAAATCAATATTCAACAATCATTGTTGATATTTAAGGCTTTAATTAATAAATCATCTCGCATTTTCTATACGTCTATAGATGTATTTCCATGAAGATAGCTTTGAACTGATATCAAAATGATGTACATGACCATACATTTTAATTATTATTATTATTCGTTTAGCATAAAATGTAAATTATTTCCAAATGTTTTTAAAATTAGAGTTTATTTGCCTTTTAACATCATTTAATTTGTATGTAACGCCTGTCACGTCACGTACGAATATGTGCACTTATACGTTGTGTACGTGTGCTTATTCTGATGTACTATTCATTTACGCGGAACAATCTATCTGACACTGAACTTATCGAAATTTTTTCCGGAAGTAGTAAAATATTTTCAAGTTTAATTTTTGTAAAAAAAAAAAAGAAGCATCAAAACAAACCGGTTTAAGCAGATATTTATAGAAAATTATATTAAATTTTATCGGAAAATTGCAGTGATTTTCTATTCGCTTTAAAATCATTAAGCTGATTATTGTTTATAATTATTATTGTTTTTTGCATTCAGTCACTATTCTGTATTTAAATTTGATTCATTACATTGTAAAGGAAAACGGACACTAAAGAAAACAAATGAAAACGCGATAACGGGGCACGGCCCACCATCACCTTACCACCTTACCACTTTATTTAATACAGTTATTCATAGAAGGCCATTCATTGGAAGTGATCGATGGTTATATGGGAAGTCGTCGAAATAGTCGTCTGTTCCGAATCAGTTTCAATAGCGTTCACCATGTCGGTGTACCCAATTTCATCAAAATTGTTAATTTGAATTCATTTATTAGCCTCACTCGCTGTTTTTAAAACAGAGTTGCAACGAACACTATACGATCATGCAGTACGTGAAATAAAGTTCAGGAGAAATGCTTTGAATTATATAAATTTGCATTCATTCTCAATAAAAATATCTCAAAAATTGAGATCGGACAGACGGACAGACAGGCTTATTCCGTGAGTCTGAATAGATCGTTATACTAAAGGATGCATCCTTGTTAATATATGTTCTGGGTTTTGTATAAATCCGCACATTTAATACATTCTTGTCTCGAAAGTGTAGGGTGTAGGGTATAATAAAACAAATGAATTGGATCGCCATGTGGACAAAACTCTACGAGTAATCTTTTAGTGCGCGAAAAAACATGTTCATAAAGATGTTCCATTTCCGAGACGCAATGCATATGTAAAAAGCGAAATTTTTTTTTGGATTATTCTTTTGGCAAAGAAAAAGTTAAAAAACTCTAGCGTTTATTAACAAGAAAGAAAGTGAAATTCTTGCACAAAAAGAATCTGACACGGTATTGGAAGATACTATTGCCAGGTGAGTATTAAGGATGATCTTAGATGAATTTATTTACATACGGGATATATGTTTATTTGTGACGGGCATGGTCGTCTTTCGCGTAGAAAATGTATACAGTGTACAATACTTTTTCCCCTGTAACTTAAGTATAATGGATATAAAAAAACATGAAAAATCATATCAAATAAATTTTGGTACTTCATAGTAATGATGTCCAAAACCTTGGCTTGTGCGTTTCTGAACGCAAGTTGATAATCATGTGTAAAAGAAGAAACTTAACATTACTTTTGGCGGATAAGTTATATCTTTTTTTGACATTTAAATGCGGTGGGTGATAAAGTTGGGTGTTTCACTTCGGGAGACATTTTCCATTTTCGAATTTACTGAAAAAAATTTCTTCTCATTTATTGCTGTCAATGTTTGATGCTGCATTTGAAAGTGTTATTGCAAATATATCAGATGTTTGGGAAACGCTATATTTGCCCAAATATCTCTATTATGCGTTTGTCACATAAGGAATATTACGAAAATCCCGCATTTGGTTTTCATGAAAGCTGGTCGATTTTCTAAGAAACCAAAACCCGAAAATACGGGTGATCTAAACGATATTGATTATCACCCAGACGTAGAAGATCGAACAAAACAAATAGAGGACAATAGTGGTGATGGCGATGATGAAGAACAATGACAATGATAATGGAGATCCTCCCTTAGCAATTTTGTTGTAGGGAACTTATATGAAAAAGGGGAATTTGAAATACATTGAAGAATGCATACGTTTCGCAGGGAATACAGACCTTCCCCTTCGATTAGCTAGCTATACTTGACCACCTATTCTAACTTTTTTTTTTCGAATTTATAAATAAGTATATACCGACTATCATTGTCGAACAAGCAAATTTGTACAACAGGCAATAAATGTTTGCAACTGTCCCTCCACACTTCTCCTGCAAATGCTGGTAAAATCCGTCAATTACTAGGTATCATAATATTTATGTCTCTGTAGCACTATACAAATCCTAGAGATTAGTTGGAGTAAATATGGTTTCGATCATATACAACAAACAATGACGCTAAATAAGTTTGGGAAACAAACACTATACGAAAATGGGAAAATACGATCCGTGATTCATTTCAATGATAGTGCAAAGCATAAATCTGTTGGGCACCCAAACCATGACGATCTTCATAAAATCAGACCCGTTGTGAAGCACTTAAATAAATTACTTGTGAGCATGGCACGACTTGATCAGAGGCTCCCACTAGGGAAGTGCGTTCTACTAGGGGGGGGACGTTTATGAAACAACAAAGACCACAAACGGGATTTCAAGTTCTTTGTTTTGTGTTCACTAGTTGGATACGCTTATGACAGCTTTTTGGGTAGGCATAGGAGAAGAATCAATCAGAATCAAATTCGCAAGTGGTATATTAGATTTTTTTATCGCGTGATTGATAAGGCAGTGATCAGTTCTTGATTATAGTGTAATGAGAACAATCTAAACCTTACATTATGTGTGAGACATTATGTTGTTATAAAAAGTATGATGGGAGGACACAGTAATCTAGAAAGTGAGATAGAAGCTAAAGATAGAAGCTAAAGATAGAAGCGGTCCCACAAAGCCTACCCCGCCAATACATAGGCCATAATGAAAAAAGTGCTGAAAATAGATGCAAAGCTCCAGGTTGCAAAGATTTTTCACTCATTGAGTGCATCAAATGCAAGGTTGCTTTGTGTCACAACAATAACATCAATTGCTTTGCTAGATTTTATTTGCATTCAATATGAAAATTCATGTACTAATACATATAATATAAGTAAATGACTATTGTTTACGGTTACGATGCAACGTTAGTGATAAACGCATATTGTTGTCGAAAGTTTACATAGCATTTTTTCCCAAAATAAATACTCAATATTATTACCTGGATTTTTTAAATTATCTTTTACGTAACTTATGACTGACTACATTCCTATAAGAAACGATTTTTTAAAATTCAAAATAAAATATTATGCACTCTAAGGATTAAAGACAATGTGTCACGCTTAGGATATACAGAATAATTTTCAACGTTTTGCGCGGTCTACTTTATGAGTAGTAAGTAGACAGTGGCAAAAAAAAAATGAATATCTCATCATTTATAACCTTGTGGGGGCATGGGTGATTTGGTCTATTTTTGAACATGAAATAAATTTAGAAAATGTTATATACGAGTAATGAGCAAAGAATCCGCAAATTCTTCCTTAAAGGAACAGAAGTGCTCTCAGTTTGCGCTCTGGCGGGAGTGTGTCTTTCGACCGATTTGGCCCATTTTCAAAGCCAATCTGGGATCTGGCATATATTTCCCAGGTTTTTGCCAAATTTGAAGGGAATATCTTAATTTTTGCATCAACAACACACAAACACAACGACGGACAGACGTGGCTAGATCGATTCAGAATTTTACGAGGTCTCTGAAGCTTTGTTTCGGGTATTGAAACATTATGACAAACTGAGTATACCTCCTTCGATGGTAGATATAAAAATAACTTAGCCCAAAAATATTTATACAATCTTTTAATTTGGAATGAGAAAGCTTTCTGAGTTAGCAGAGTTTTCTTAGTCTTCCCTCTCTAATTATTATTGAGAAATGCAATTGTAAAAAACGATTGCAGCTTTGTGGTGACTTTGGTCACTCTAGACGATAAATAAGATTTGCCACAAAAATATTCACTCGAAAGTCCATAAAGTAATACGCATTGTTTATTAGCTTTAATAGAGTAATTTATTCAATCATGTCCTTTTGCCACACGTACCAAACCATACACAAATTCATTAGCATATGCTAAGCTTTAAGTCTAATCGTATAAGCTATGTCGCTCTCTGTGGATGCGCCTTCTTTTATACCGAACAGTCGATCGAAGTTTGCCTCTGACTGAATGTCCTTCAAAATTGTGTCGAACTGTAAGAATTCCTAGATTAGTAAAACGTTTACGTTGAATGCAATGGTGTCGTGATATATACGTTTTTTAACGCGCACTGGAACCTGACTGACTGTTAATGAAGACACGATTAAAAATAATACAAACGTGCAATGTACAATAGAAACATTTATGGCGTCTCTTCAAAGCTCTACAGCTGATTAGAAAAGTCACCACTTCTATGCGATAATGCGTGAGCTGAATATCTAGTTTTATTTTAGTTCTTATATCTACGGAGGGGAGAAGAGCGTATCAAATTTGTTTTTTCCTATTAACTATGCGTGCTCCTGGCCAGATAGGATCGCGTTAGCAAAACTTGTAAGTACGTTCTTAATTGATGACAACAGATTAAATTTTAAATGGGTAAGAGTTGGTCAACGTACTATAATCTGTAATAGATTATAGTAGGGGGGGGGGGGGGGGGGTTAGATGCCCGAAGCGTTCAAATTCAGCCTAAACTTCACCCCATTTATACTTTTAGAAATTATTTGTAGCTGATGAGTATGGGGCTCGTTGCAAACCTTCGGCAAATTTAAGCTGTCGTCCGCTGCGTCTATTTAAAATTATATGATATGTCATATATGCCAACATTTACAATAAATTAATTAAAGGAAAGATATTTATATGCAATTTAAATGCAAAACTAATTAATTTACAATAATTTCATGATTCCACCTTACTACACACTACACAGCTGCAGCTGCAGCAAACAAAACGTAATTGTTTAATTATTGGGGAAGCAAATTACATACGTATCTATATACATATTTATTTTTTTATTCTTCATGTAACTATGTTTCACTATATCCATCATAAAAAAAAGTTTTATAAGGTTTGTTAAGTATTCGTAACGTATAAGTGACGATATTCGGAAGCACCTTGTCTGCCCACCTTGTTCATATAATACCCGGTTTTACTGTCGTATGATTAACTTCCGAAATTAGCCAAATGCATGGGTCTATATATTATTATTGAAAACCTAAGAAAAAAAATAAAGTTATCCTTAATGTTATTTTTGCGATTTGCCTCATCTGCTGTTATCCTTTTGTGTGCCAGAAATGCAGCAGTTATGTAGTTTCTAGTGACGAACGATCCTTCGTTTTTAATAAATACATTCTTCTTCCTTCGGCTAATGGTTTTTACACCTAGAGTGAGAGAGAGAGAGGAGGGATAGATAGATAGATAGATAGATAGATAGATAGATAGATAGATAGATAGATAGATAGATAGATAGATAGAGAGAGAGAGAGAGAGAGAGAGAGAGAGAGAGAGACAGAGAGAGAGAGAGACGTATTGCAATTACATGTCATTCACTTTTTCCATTCGGCAAAAAACGATCACCAAAATCCAAAGCTGTATGGAGCCGTTCTTTGTTAAGGCGTAACAGGACTCTAGTGGCATAGAAAAAATCGTATTTTTGACAATTTTTTTTGGGACCGGAAGAAAAGATACTAAAACAAAAATAAACTTCGCGAAGATTATAATGCTACGAAGCCTATATGTAAACAGGAAAAAAGAAAAGTATTTTCAGGAACGTTAATATCTGTCAGATAATAAATTCTTTGTATATATTTTAAAAAGTTGAAATTTATTTCTTATCGCTATATAAAAAAAATGTCCTGAAAAATCTAGCTTGATGGTGTCTCTCGAAACGTGTAGTGGTATACAAGTCCAGCGTACATTTTAGCATTTGTATAGTTTCGCCTGACCAAATGCAGTAATTTAGCTGAACAAAAGAAACAATTAGGTCAAAAATTAAATCTCGTTGCTGAGGTAATAACTTTACGGTAGTAATCGTGTCTTTCCTCGATATGCCTTAAAGTTCGTACGTATGATGCACTTCCTTGAATGGAAACGTTCTTTCAAAATAAGCAGTCTTCACGTAATTTCTACTTCACGTGTAGCTCCTTAAACCTTAGTGTACACTATTCTCTTTCTTCATTCCTTACACTTTTTTATTAAGAGAAACGCATTAGGAACTAAATATTAAATACGGGAGCTATAGCGCAGGCAAGTAGTTAAGAAAAGTGACTACGCGTTTGGTATACACGCGATTTAAACCTTATTTGGGCAAAGCATAATTTAATTAGGTTCGAAGCTATGGCGAGTGTTAGGTCGGTAAAGGCATAACATTGACCTGTGGTGTACACATCTCCCAGGGTTCGGCCATTTCTTATCCATTTTTTTCCACTTCTTTTAGACCCATCGCCGCGTTTAATACTCGAACGGTGGATATCCACTGAATGATTGATTGTGTAAAAAATAAATGCAGTGTTAACTTTTTTAACGAAACTCCCGATCACACGTTTATCGAAGGGATTTTAAAGAGCAAAGTATGTGGCAGCACATTCGAATTTTGACTAAAAACTTGCACAATTTGGAAATCTTATTAAAACATATAATATTCTGAATGATTAGAAAGGCGACGGTGACCAGGGGAAACGCCGTAGTGACGGAAAGAAATCTCACGACATAACCTCAAATCTATTAAGTGAATGATTAAGCCGGTTTATAGTTCGGGATATCGTTCATTCGATAGTAAGGAAAATTCATATATTCTCGACAGCTATAAGCTCTCTTCCCGGTACAGCGAGTTCATAATTCAAACTATCGAGCTGTGGCCTTTGGCTGCCATGGTGAAAGGTGTCCATAGTTTAACACTAGACTTATGAAAGCCTACCAATTTGTTGACCAAATTACGTAAATATAAATACAGGATGTTGAAATTAGCTAAAAACATTCCTTGATCGATTAAGAATTCCAGGTAAAAAAATGGACGTCATCTGTTCGCAGGCACACGAACAATGCCGAAGAAACTAAAAAAATCTAAAAAAACACCGACAACTTTTTCCTATTTTCGTCTATAAAAGATATTTTCGAAAACCTATGACCCCTCCCAGATGTTCATTAGGGTCACATTCATCTTCACTCAAAAAATGGATCCAATCTTTGACAATGCGTTACAATAAATGGGAAGTAAGTGGAAATAAGTTAGAATAAAAATTTTATCGTTAATTGTGGACGCATTAGTAAACCGATCGGGACAATTTTAGCTCTGGTGGATATGCGGGTAGCAGTTTTTCGGAAATATATTCATAGGTTCGAAGGTTATAGACGAAAATATCAAAAAATTGTCGGTATTTTCGGAGATTGTTTTAGCAATGTGGGCGCCTCGTATTTTTAATCGATCAAAGAATGTCTGTGCCAAATTTTGGGATCCTACTTTTTGCGACTGTGACGTCTGAAATAAATTATCCGTTAAATTGACGGATTTTCGTATAAATAGATATATAGCATCACATTTATATCAAAACAGCAAAAATGGGCGTGTGTCAGAAATATATATATTTATTTGGAGTATATATATATATATATATATATTATATTTGGAGTATATATATATATGTTTGGTGCATTATATCATTAAATACAAATATATATAATAATATCTAAAGATATCGACTTCTTTATGCTAAATTTTTAAAATCAAAAACGCGTCAAATCGATTTTTGCCGTAAATCGAGCGTTAAATAAAAATTTGCGAAAATAATACGAAGTGAAATATATTTTTAGTAAAAGACAGACAACGTACGTAAAGGTTACCAGAAAGGGGTCTCTCTAAACCGTATATGATTTCTGCTTTTCTTTTCAATTTCAACGCTCAAATATTATTTAGAGGTCATAGCACACCCATTTTTCTACTTTGATTTTCATTTAATTACCACAATTAAGTTTTTTTTGTTTTTTTCTCTCTTTAAAATCTAATTGAAATTGCAAAATAGTCAAATTTTTCATGTGGGAAAAATTCCAATGACAAGTAACATTGTATGTACGCAAAGTAGTTTACCCGCGCGCGTTTGTCGTCGGCCACCTTGGGATAACGGTTTACTAGATCTGTCGTTCTACCGCAAGAGTTAGAAATACCAGTAAGGGATTTCTCGAATCACTTATGAATGTAATATCGAATCGTCATCTGTACGTCCATCCATACGTTAATTTAGGTTCATAGCTGTTTTAGATTAGGTTTGAAAATGAATAATTCGCTAAACGTTTTAAAATCGAAATTCCATTTAAAATAAATGTTTTGCGTGGCCATGCGTTCCGATCGACTGAATAACATGACTAACGAAGAAATGTTTTAACGATTATTGTGATTCAAGCCATAAAGCATTCATAACTTTTTTGCTTGCAAAGTTTAAAAATTCTACTTAGAGAAGTCTTCCAATGTTGTATATGAAAAGGCCAATAAAATTTCATTGCCTCTAAAAAAAATTATTCCCGTCTTGGGGCAAGACTTTTACATTGCACATCTAAACTGAAAATTTTAAAAAAGTTGTGCAACTTTTCCCTAATTGGCTTAAAGTTAGGTAACTAAAGGTTTCAGAATCAATTAGGTAAAGGCTCGTATCGATATTTGACTAGAGCTGAAATATCTTGTTTACAAAGTTGTCTGGGTTTCCTAGTTTTTCCCACTAGCTGCTCTTACGCACGAATTATTTTCATTCCTGTTGTGATATGTGAATCCAAACCATGAACGACAAAATTTGATGTTTCTTCTTCACTTTTTTCGTGTGAGTGTTTTAAGAAAAGAGCATCAGGGAAAGATCAAGAAAATTCAATATATATATGTATATATAATAGGTGATATAAAAGGTTTCCGCGGTTTTTTGCCGCTGGACGGTGTTGATGCCTATATATCGGGCAACACTCACCTGATTGCCTCAAACGAACATGTGTTTGAAAGGTGACATTTCAGCGGATATATTTTGTGAAGATCATTTTCTAATTCTTTGATCACGCCAAAAGTTATATTTATTTGAAAATGAGTGATATATCTGAAGAAATACGGTATATGATGCTGTTTTAATCTAAAACAGTACCGAAAAGTGAAAAAAATACCGAAAAATTTGTGAAGTGTACGGTGAGAATGCTGTGACTGAACAAAGGACCTAGGACTTGTTTGCTCGATGTCAAAGACTCATCTCGCTGTGGTTGGCCAGTCACTGAAAAAGTCGATGAAACTTTGCAAGCTCGACACGCAAGCTGTCAGGAAATAGCGGAGGCACTAAACATCAACCACATGACAGTTTGGAACCATTTGAAACAAAAAACTGCGGCGATCTTCTATATCACCCATTATTTATGTTGCAGAGCTTTCGACGCCGCGATTTGGATGATGTTACAAACAATATGATAAAATTAATATATGTCTATTCGACAGTAAGCGGGAGATAAAAAAATGAAATTGCATCTCATTAAGCGTATGAGTAAAAAAGAAAAAAAAAGCAAAAAAAAAAAAAATCTTTTGCATATAGAAAAAAACCCACTGTCATATCGGTTAATAATATTTGTTTAACCTTTATACATGATCTGCATATAAAATAGCTGAGATTGCACTTATGACTAGAAACTGGCAATTAATTTTTATACCGAAAGAAGCCGTTCGCATAGCGGAATTAAATAGAAACGATGCTTATATCATTTAAATGAAAGATTTACATCCACCATTGAGAGAGGTGACGACATGACGAGAGGCTAACCTGATCTTTAAAGTTAATGCTATTTTATTTGAAAGTCAGTTGATAAGCATTGTAATATAATTGAATGTATCAAAAGTTAACCTCCACGCACATATGTACGCAGCCTTGACCAATATTCATCAGATACATGCTTGCTTGCGTACACACTTGCGTAGTGTTATGTCAGTATTTATAATTTTTTATTTATTTAAATAAAATTTTATATAATAAAAAACAATATTTCGCTCAATTTTTATTGTCTGTAAGGCGTCGTGTTCCTGTTCTAATGAAAACCTTAAAAGCTGGTTTGGACTTAAGCATGTACTCTGGTTGGGTTTTGCATATTCATTATCTTGAAAAAACCGTTACATTGTTTTTTTTTTTTTTTTGAGAAAGACGACTTCTCTTGCATTAATTGTGTATATATACGATATTAAGTTTATACGGATGTACGCTATACCTAGAAGAACTTGAGCTGGACTTATCTTAAGCTTGTCCCTTTCTCTGATCTGATATGTTGTTATATACCCAACCATAGATGAAAGCTATTGACAATAGATTGAATCGGACCACTTTTCATCTGAAGCTCTATTTTCAAAAGAGGGTTGAGGGCATGAGAAAAAATTACTTATTTACAGTACAATGTTGCTTACAGTACATTATTTACAATAAAAAATTCGTTGAAAAGTAGTTTTTTAGTGAATGAATGTGAAAAATTTGGGCGGGATCAAGCCGTTTTTTTAAAATTTTCCATATCAATTTTTTCACCAAGAATATGTTTTTTTTTTTTTTTTATTATAACATAACTTTGTGATAAAAGTTGGTTGAAATTAGTAACTGAAAAATCTATGTATTTACGGTGACGAGTTGTGACTATATAGAGGTCTGTATTTCGAACTCGGTCTCAGATAAGAATTTTCGTAAATATAAGTGGAAAGTGAAATTTTTGATTATTTGTGACAAAGATTGGTGAAGACTTATGCAAGGCGAAGTAGTGTAGGGCATCCGGCCTTGCCCGAGTGCAACGTTTTAACTCGTTTTTAAATGAATAAATTTAAATGATAAATATTTCTTTTAAATCGTAAATAATCAACTATTATCAAGTATTGATAATAACCTAAAAATTTTTTTTTTTTTAATTTTGTACATTTTTACAGTTTTAACGGTGAACACGCAAGAGGTCTTTCACCGAGCGAACATGTCTAGGCAGACACACAATCTTAGATAAATCAAAAAATACTTTCTTAGGATGAACAGAAATTAAAGAAGTAAGAACATTACAGTCGGGCGATGCCGACCATTACATACCCTACTACCACTTCGCCTTGTACAGTTATTCGTTCATTTTGATAGTAATACACGCAAGAGCAGACACTATTTTCAGGCAAAGCGGTAATTGTCGAGAAAGCGCGCATATTGGAAGGTTAGATTTTCTCTCCATATAAGAGTGTCCATTTCGTCATAGCGCCTATCTAAGTGGGTGACCAAAAAAAAAAAGACCTATGTGCTCCAATTCCGGTCATTTTTTTTTTTTGTGAAACGCTCCTATGAATTGTTAAGATGTCATGAGATGTCTTATATGGAGTGGGGGAAGAAATAGACCCATGTGGTTCTAATTAGGCCCACTTAATTTTTTTACATAATTACTATCATGAGCAAATTTTCAACAATTAAGCTTTTCTGGTATATAAGGACTTACATTTCATGAGAATCTTTACATACGATGTTACCCAAAAAATAGACCTACATGGTCCAAATTCGGTAAGATGGATTTCTTTGCCAATTTAGTATTATCATCCAATTTTCACTATAAAATATTGGAAATTCGACCTCTTTAAGATTTCAAAATTCCATCTCTGTGAAAAAGGTTATATGAGAGCGGGTTCAAAAAATTTCCCCAGCCGGTCTAAAGTTTTCATACCAACTTGGAATGCCAAAATACTACTTCTTAGCCACTTGTGCTGAGAAATTTTAAAAATTGCAATTTTCTTTCACATAACGACTTTTCAAAATAAAGCGAGGAGTGGTCGAGAAAGTGGACCGTTCCGAACCATTTCAAATAGAGTTCGTTCTTGGATCAAAACAAGTCACTGGACCAAATTTCATCAAAATTGCGACCTATATCTTGAACACAAATTTACATGGACAGACATCAGACGGTCAGATGAACAGATAGGCTTAGATATATTCAGATTACGATTTTGATTCGATCGGTATAATAAAAGGTGGTTCCATTTTAAGCCCTCTTGCGTGTTACATATGTCCGCACTAACTTAATACACGCTGTACCGCAAGTAGCGTAGGGTATATGATAAGTGTATAATCAAGAGGTTCAACAAAAGCTATGGCGACGATCCTTGATTCCATGTGCACTCTTTCAACCAAACTTTTAATTGTTAGTCGATGCGTAAAAACCAAGTTCATTCCCACTTTCAATTTGTGGTCGGGCAAAATGATTTCTTACAGCTCTGTGGCCAATTCCTCGAATTGAATCTTTGAAAATTGGAACACCTTATGGGGCTATCTGAATTTGTTGTAATCGTTAATAAACCTTTAGATGTTTTCCCGAAAACTTGAAATGATTCATTTGAATGGCATTTGTATGGATTTTGTATACGATTTTCGACTTCGAAGACACAGACGTTTCATGTGCAAATGTTCTTTTAAAACATATTTCATTGGCATATTTGACTTTGTCATCCAAAGCTATTTGCTCTTTTACTTTTCTCATAGATCTTTGCACGGCCGCACCAACAATCCAATACGCTTTTTCCTTGAAAAACTGAATGGTTCGAAATGCAATCTAAGATATGTCAGGGAAAGGTTCTTTTGAAGAGAAATTACGAAACGTTGAAGCAATATAGACGAACACAAATCGGCATTCTTTCACATCGCAGATAGCATTATCTAATCTATGAGTATAGGATGTTACATTTAAAGGTGACGAACAGATTCGAAATTAATTGTAGGCTTTAGTTAAAAGTTGCAAGCTTGCAATTACTTGGAAGTCATAAGAAGAAAACGCAACAGGTTGCGGTGGTTTTTTCCACTTTGACGTTGAACGATAGCAGTGTTTATAGATGACATATGAATGAGAAGTTAAGCAAAAGCAAAGCAAACGGCTGACTAATTTGATAATATCGAAGAAAACGTAGTAAATAATCAAACAAAAGAAAATCTCATAAAATTTAAAAAAATTACAACGAAGTAAATGTGTTTTAACCAAAATATTTACCTTATGAGATCAATCGACAACTAAATGAGTCACTCAAGTTCAAAGGGTGCAGTCAAACACAGTAGTGCTTATTGAAAAAAAAATAATGAATCAAAACTATATCGTGATTAGTAGAAGCATAAGCGCTGATACTCGGTGTTTACATGAAGTAATCGCTTATACGAAGGTATTTATATTCAAAGACTTTGATTCCGGGCTGGTGGTGTACAATGCGTAACTGGGAAAATTATAGCATCGTAGCAGAAGCTCCTTTCTCCCCGGCGGTAATAAATTCGCTATAAAGAATTCCGGGGATGTCTCACGAAAACTTCCGTCTTTTTCTTCCACTTCTCCTTTTATTACAGTTACTTTAGTTAGGAAGTCATGGCCCAAGCGGGTCATTAAGAACCTGAAAAGTAATAATGGGTGGAAGGCATGACATCAGGCACCACACATCAGAAAAATAGTGACAGATTGTGATTCGGAATAGATGGAAGACGTAAAAAAACGCAGCCAAATGATATTTAAAGACTTACCATCTGCTCTACAGAAGAATTGTAAGCTATGAAGAGGATTAGGGGCCCAAGGAGCGTTTTTCCTTTTGGCCATGAAGCCTTTTCCGTTGAAGCCATGACCCAAGCAGGTCATTAAGGACCTGAAAAGTAATAATGGGTCGACGGCATGACACCAGACATCAGACACCAGAAAAGTAGTGACAGCTTGGCTTCGGAATGGAAGATGTAGAAAAAACTTAGCTAAGTGATACTTAAAGTATCATCATCTGCTTTACAGAAGAAGTGTAAACTATCACGAGGGTGTTTCCTTTTTGTTTCTCTATCTTGACAGCTAGGAACGTGCCTTTGTCGCGGTAATCGAAGCATTAAGTATGCAAAGAGTTAAGCAAACCTTGGCTTGCCTTCACGTAAGGGAAGAAAATGGACTACACGCAAGAACATTGGAACCCCTTAAACGTTGGGCATTGTCTTATCCCGCATGGAGCGGGCCATTAGCACTCCACATTAAGATATATGTCATCGGACCCCGGCAAGTGCAACCGCAAAGAAATCTGAACTTTAAAAGGAATTAAATTCAATCTTTATGCATAATTTCTCGGTTCTTGCAGTCGGTTCAGCTGATTAATCTTCCCTTTATCATTCAGATGATTCTTAATTTTTCTTTCTCAACTGCATGTCGACAGCGTTGCACATTCTTGCTAAAATCTTGTCATTTACTTTACGTCTCACAATAGCAAATATAAGATTTTTAAATTTCAGTTCATTCCGCTACACTATTTGCTACACAGCAAGACACGTATAAATATACAAGCGATCTGTTTGCGATGATAGAAGTTATTGCGTTTTATATATAATACTAAAACGAGTAGAGAGGCTAACACACCTGATAGATTTACTAGAAAAGAAAAAGGTTTTCATTCAAAAATTTTCCACTGATGGCTTACACCATTTCAACAGCACCAGCAATAGCAGCAGCAGCAGCACCAATACAAACAACAACAATTGAAATATAAAAGATAAGACAACAGCGGATACTAGAGGTCTGCAAGGCAAGATAGACAGCTAACTGTTTGAATACATGTATGCTTATGTTTCACATGCAACGTAGACTTGCCGTCTAAGGTAACCTGAAAGAGAGCAAGTACAGGTAGTATTTAGTCTTCACACAGTGGTAAATGCCATTGATTGAAAAGGTAAGGTGACGTGAATTATTGGCAACGGAGTTGTTGGGTGGTAGGGAAGGAAGAGAGAGCTGAGCAAACATAATATGTTTTCGGTTTAGACCGAATCTTTAGATAACTATTTAATGCTTCATTTTTAAAAGGCTGTGTGTTGGAGTTTAAAATCCCATTCTTAGCTGGTTTCATGTACCAATTAACACGAAATATCGTGGCATACAATGCAACATAAATGTCAATATAATAAGAGGTTTAAAAGGACAGATTTTCTCCTAGCGGATCGGTTTTAAAATTGTTCGCGTAAAAAAGTTATTATTTCATGAGCTGTATGCCAGATGGCACTGTCCTTTTGAAAACAAACTTCGTCCGAATTCATAGCGCCAACTTCCAAAAAAGAAAACTTACTCATTCGCGGAATGAGCACGACATGTAACGTTACAGTGTAACGATTAGTAGTAATTTCGAAAAGTGAGTTTCCGTTATACCCAACGCAAAGAGCTAATCAAGTCCTCAGTCGCTGTGGTTAAGGGGATTATTGGACTGTTTCTTTTGAGTTCTCATAGCTCCACATAGGACAGTTTTGCCGTACGTCTCTAAGGCAAAACGTCCACAAATCCCTCGAACCTAAGGCAAATTAACCTCGTCGCTCGGATTGGTTATATATCAAAATTCGTTGTCAGCGAGAAATCAAAAACGACATGACCTGTTGACAGAACCTATGACAGGCGCTTATGTTTGCTAATTACAGCTGAACTACTATAAAACAATTTAATGGGTTTGTGAACTTAGACTAATAATGCTAAAAAGGAGAAATTTTTAATTGAATTTGTTTCAATCAGATCCAAAGTTAAGACTGGTAATCGAATAGACGGACGTGATCTCGCTATTTACACTGGTCAAGAATATTTGCGCTTAAAGAGAGTAATTCACGCATGCCCTTTTTATAAGCATCTCAAGCATTTGAAAATATGATTATATCCGCTGTGGTGGGTAGTAAAGATTGAAAAAGGTGAGAGGTAATCAAACAGAGTTGAACTATTATTTCATTATCTGTTGGTAGAATTTATCAAGGCAACTTATCCAATGTAGCAATTACACGTGCTTATGGATTGTGGAGGAAAATACTTTTACACACACACACACACACACACACACACACACACACAAACAAATAAGCGAATCAGTGACAACAGCAAATACAACAACAATATTAACAATAACGTCAGCAGCAACATGAAAAGTCAGTCAATCATATCTTAATCAGGGTTTTTTTCTTATGCTACCCACATACCCATCGTTAGCGGCATATTAAGTTTATCAAATGTTGTAAGGCATCTAAGAACACAAATTATGGATTCCGCCAACTAAGTTTGTGCACTGACAAAAATCCATCTCATTTTCTTGCGAACTAATACTAATGTATTCTAGATGTTATGTTGCAGTTAGGTTATGTTATGTTATAGGCAAACTTTTGTTAACATATCGTTTACGTCGCTGTACATTTTTAAAGTAAAAAATCATCCAAAAATGGAAGAACTTGAAGTAAACATATTTGCTTCAGTTTTGATACGAAAGCAATTCGAAATTGACGAATAAAAGATTCGGTGTAAGCCGAACATACCTGCATTCTTGCTTAATTCAATCATTTGGTGTTTTTTAAATCGTATAGAAAAATTTCAACAATTTTGGTTAAACATGAAACTAAATGGAGTGAATGCTTTTTTGTGAGAAATAAGAGGCGATGCCACGGATCTTATAGCTTAGATGGATTTACTACGATTTTTTGAATTGAATTTTCAATCGTAATGCATTGACAAGAAATAAATGGCGATTATATATGTGAAGGCTAAGGGTATGAATGAAATACCGAATACGAAGCTTTTCACGTGGATGCTCTGATATCGAATGTTCTCCTACTTTTGAGGTTGCGGCATTTGTCTTACTTCCTTTTGTCGTCTCAGTTTATTACCTGAGAGTTAAGCACATGAACTAAGCATTGAATGTAAAGTCCTTCGACAAGGTGTCGTTTTAAGGTTATGTTTTTTTCTTGTTGAGGTTATATTGCAGTCTATTAATATTTCAATTTGTCAGAATCTTCTATTTAAACAAAAATGCTCCGCGATAAGTTCCGATTCACATTCGCTGGCAGAGTACGTTTGCGTGTTGTCGAGGAGAAAAAACTAAAAAAAGGATGGACTTAAGTTGCGATGATGGGCGTAAACGGAGCATTTTCTGTTTCCAAAAGTCGCTCTTGAGCACGACAACGAAGCAAGCTATTCAATCGACAAGAGAGACTTGTCGCGGATTGCCCGTTGAAGTTGATAGTACGATTTGGCGGTTAAGATAGCAGACACCGACGTTCCTCAAGGTTTATAATAAAAGTTTATAATAAATTGCTTTGCTTTCTTTTTTCCATTCATAATTCAATGAAACGCGAGCCCCTTTAGATATTATATAAATTAATTGAACATGAAAGCGAATAGTAATTAAGAACCGAAGGTGTAAGAATTTTTAATTGTTTAATTGGCTATCGCCAAACACGAACAGGGTGTAGCAAAACTGCTTAGAACTTTCGATATCGTGAAAAATTTGAAGTTCTTTTGTGATCCAAAAGAAGAAACAAATACGGCTGCATCTGAATGACTGAAGTGAACACCTCTTCAAAGTCTTTAAGGAATAAGTGAAGTGAATTCGGGCGTTAGTCAGTAGCAAAAATCGAATAGTTTTCAAATGAAAAATGTTTTAAAAAAGTTTCAGTTGTCTGTTGGCAGTGGAATGCTCGATATTGAGTATATATCCGCAGAAGATGTCTGCAGTTTTCCTCAATATCAGTTATATTCTAAGCTTGCTAACGTAACATGCTACACATAACATTTTGCATCTTTGACAAGTATTCTAAGGGAAAAATGAGTTGAAGAGACGTGGACTGAATCAAACGCACTATAATTTGTAATTTACATCTGGCCTGGGAAATCTATAATGCCCGATTGACTCGAACACCTAAAATATCGCGCAGCACGCATTCCGTGCTTAGAAATGTCTATCCTTGGCTATTATGATGCGCTATGTTATTCGCTCAGGTCATTATGTCGCCTCAGTGTACACACTCTGGTTAACTTTGATGCGCAGTCAAAAAAGTTTGCCGGCATCTAATCTAATGCATCATTATATTCTACATAAGTATCAAGATAATAACAATCATTAAGGAGTAGAAGAAAGTTATATCAAAAGTCAATCAATCTATATGGAGACACCCTTTACCGAGGCATGCGATTATAACTCTAGATACACGCGCATCTGGTATTCTGTCATCATCTATAAACTGACATGAAATTGATGAAATAATTGCCTATACGTACTGACTTTGCAACAATAGATTGTTTATTGGTTGCCAATATTTTAATAAATAAGCGTAATAATGATAAATTAAAAAGTTGATTTTATTCTTCTGAATAAACACAATTTTTTTTTGCGATAGACTAAAGAATTTTATTTTTTTTTTTGAAGAAAATTTTAAATTCAAGCGATTGCTATTATAGTTAGTTATTCATAAAATCGGTAAAGGTTATATTTATGCTCAGACATGACAGTCCGTCGGCGTGCGCAGATAGATAGTGATAGGAGAATTATTTAGTGATCTCAGTTAAACTGTTGTTGATATACGTTGGTTATATGTTGTTGCTGTATTTGGGATTTTAGCTTGTTTTTTTTTTTTATTTTTTTTTTATTTATTTATTTATTTTTTATTTTTTTGCATCAGACATCAGCAACAGCAACAGCAACAACCAACAATCAAGCAACTTTAATATCAGTCACTAAACGTACGCGAAACAGGTAACTACTGCTTGAATTAAATCGTTCCGTTCGCTAATTCAATTCAAATTCAAATAACTGAAAAAGGCGCGTAGTTCACGATACGTAAACTACTATAATATTTAATACGTATACTTATATGTATACAAGCATGTATTATTATTATTATTATTATTATTATTATTATTATTATTATTAGTTCTATCGAACACACAATTGTGTTGTTATTCTTACAACAACAATTTTTTTGTTTTTATAATAAAGTAAGAAACGTATTTTGAACGTAAATGCATTACAATGTGAAAAACAAATAAATTTTCTTATTAATTTAAATAATTGAAATTTCTTTTGAAAAAAAAAACACAACAAAATTAATTAACTTCAAGAAATATAAGAATGAAATTTTCATAAATGTAAACGCAAAAAAAAAAAGAAAAAAAACTAAATAAATAAATAAATACTTTATATAAAGTTATTAAAGCAGTGATCATTTATATCTTACACGATTACAAATTGCAAAATCGTTACGGAAGAATGTAAATAAAACAAGAAAAGTCGTTTAACTTATACTTAATTGTTCTCTGCAAACTCTGTTCACACGCGCGCAAAAAAACAAAAAAGAAAAAAAATGTAAAAGAAATTACTTTGCTGAACCAAATTAAAAGAAACAATATTTAGTAAACAAAAAGTGCTAAAAATATCAAATTTATTTATTAAAAATAACGAGGCGAAAAGAAGTTCTTACAACTCGCAAGGTAAATAAATACAAAAGAAAAAAGAACAAATAAAATAAATGTATTTATAAATCCTTTATAGCCATCACATTTGCTTCGGCAAATAAAACGATGAAAATAAAATATTAATACTTTTTAATATAGCGTGGGTGTGGTTGTTTTCATGATTTTTATAATCACCGCCGAAGGATAAGGGCTATATTCATTTTATCAAAACGGTTGCAATAACAGAAGAAAGTATCAGAGTTAAACATGTCCGTCCGACCGTCTGTTGTAAACATTCTCCTGACCGAAAAAATATACCCATCGACTTCAAATTTGCCAAAAACATTGGAAGATCTTGCATGTAGGTTGGTATTGAAAATGGGCAAAATCAGTCGAAGGACACGCGCACAGCGCCATGTACACTGAGAATACCTCTGTTTTTCATAGGAATGAAATATTGGTGTTTTGCTCATTACTCGAAAACTATTCCAAATAAATGTACAAAAATTTGAACGCATATTCTATTCATGTCTGTCCATCTCTCTGTCTGCGCAACTTTGTAGTATTTGTGGAAAACATTCTCCCGTTAATGAAAATGAAGACATCGCCTAAAAATTTGCAAAAGAATTGGGAATTGACCTAAACTTTTCAAAGGACACGTCTACAACTCCCACATGCCTCTACGACAAAAACTTGTACTTTGAAAATGGAAGCAATCAACTGCGGCCACTTCATGAGAGCATGAGAATTTTGTTCTTTTACTTCTTTTGTCTTTTTGTGAGGTAAACGATGGTGGATGTAAAAGATTCGGTTCCGACCGAATTTAATTTTCTTACTTGTTGTACTGCTTACGGTAGGATGACCCGTAAAATGTGCTTGGAAATTTGTTGTTGTCGTATTTATTGTAGTTTAGAGTAACGAGCAAATAAACCAAACTTTTTTTTCGCGTAGATTTTCCTTGTTTATCTTGTGTTGTAAGCATACCCCTTGACGGATTTGATGCATTCCTAAAGTCAATCAGTTTGCAAGAAAACTCAATATTCCTGCCATACTTGAAATCAATATCTTATTTTTTGCTGCCGTGATTACATTTACCGAGTACGCTTGCACAGACGGACAGACGGACATGTTTAGATCAATCCAGAAACTGAGAAGGAGCAATAGTTTATATGGTTTATAGCGTCTCTAACGCTTGAAATATTTTGTTATAATCTCTCGGCGATGGGTATAAAGACAAAGATTTATAGCCACCATTAGGATAAGAAGTGAAACTCAAGAATTTTATTTACTTCTTTTGCAGACTTCTTTAGGTTACTGATTAAGGGGCGAAAAAGATTTGACCTGAAAGAGTAAAGAGACACAGAGTCATTACATAACTTAAAGCAGATGATATTAGTTTGGCGACGTCGTATGTAACATTACATAAAGGAGATCTCTTGACCTACTTAAAAAATGACCATTTAGATTTTCCCCTTTCTCGTAGAAGGGAATCGTGTTCTCATCTGGAAAATACTATAGAATATTTAAATATGCCTTTTATTAGGCAAACTAAAAAGTTTGTGACGTTTTTCCCGCTATATATGACTTCAAAGTAACAGTACTTTAGTAAAACGAACTCTTTTAAGCCAAAAATGACACGTTTGAAAAGAGACAGTGATGAGGCATCTCATCATATGACGTCACTGTGAAAGTATATTTTGGTCAGTAAAGAGATGGAAGACCTTTAAATAAATTTGGATACGAAAAGTAGCTCGTTACTTAGATGTCACGTGAATTCACCACAACAACCTTAATGGATATAAAAGCCATCTGCGAATTGATGCGAGAAAAACACGAAGTCATTTTTAAAGAAATTATTAACGAAGGATATGAAAATCGAATCGAAAAAGTTGGGGGCTCGGTATTGATGTCACGTAGGGTAATAGGGTTTTGTGTTGGGTGCGCTTAGAAGGGAAATAGGCCACATGAACTGCTTGAACTCGATCCAATTAATGACTGCGCTCTCCATTGTCCAGAATTTTTCAATAGAATAGGCGTCGCTTCACATAGATGGCATAATGGTTTTATTAGAAACATAGCAAAAGTTCTTCCATTAAAAATGTTACACATTTGTCTTAATAAAATTTGTTTAAGATATAAACAAAAATATTTTTGAAGGCGCCTGGTCCTTGGTTGCCGACCAAAGATCGATTTCAACACTACTTACCTGCAAATCAGGATAAACCGCTGCCTTGAGCGCAGCACATAAAAAGGATCCACTTCAATAAACTCGATTTTGTTGAATGAAAGCAAATTCTTTTTTTTAAACAAAAAGGTGAATACTAAAATTGGGATATATAGGGTCTTTTAAAAAAATCGAACCCTATATTATGTTTGTGAATAAAAAAATTTGTCTGAAATATTCGTATTCTATGAAACAAATATTTTCATTAGTTATCTAAACGTTGAACGAACAAATGGTTCCGATTGTCCAATGGGCAGTCTTCTAAGCTACAGCACATACAACGATCAAACGACAGATGGAAAGCCTAATTCAAATTCATTTGCTTTTTGTTTTTGTTTGTATTGACTTTGCTTTCTATAAACTCTGCTTTTTTGCTCTTGCTGTTCATTTGTTGCACACGTTTGTTACTAATTCTGTTCAATAAAGCGTTAGTAGCACCCTATGCAAAGCAGTTGCAATACAGTTTCATCGAATTATTCGGCCATTTATCGGATCACATAGGTTTTCCATTAATTGTAACTCGTTTGTTCACTAAGCGGACGAATCGTTTCGGTTCTAATTATTTAAGACTTTGGTAAAGACTAGGGGCCGGATTAGTAATGGATTAGCGGGGACGCAATCTTTTGCTTTCTCCGCTGTATTAAACTGTATGGCAAAAGCGAAAACTAGCTTTTACCTGCGGGATTACCCGCCTGCTTTATCATGTATTTTGTTCGGAGCACATATTTTTTTAAGTTCTCACATTGAGTAATCTTTACTCTGCGCAGTAAATCATCTGCGGGGTAATCACGTATGGAAAATTGAACTCTCGCTTAGGTTCAGCTGTTTTTCCTAAACAGTTGGTGGCAAAAATGAAAGCCAACTTTCGGTCTCGTGATTATCCCTCCGCTGTTGTTCTAGAAGAGGATAATTTTTTAATTCAATTAGTGATACCGTCATGTCTACGACATGGAAAATTGAAATATTCAACACATTCACAAGCAATCACAGGTGCGATAACGTTTGCTGAAAAACTATCGGTCGTTATGAATGCATGTCCGTCTGTCCGTTTCTGTCATGTCTGTTGTAAATATCCTCACGGACACAAAATTGAAAGTATCGGCTTAAAATTTGGCAGAAACATTAGAAGTTCTTGCACACCAGTTGGTATTGAAAACCGGCTAAATCCGTCTACGCTACACTACAGCGTAAAATGAGAATATCTCTGTTTTTCGAAAGGAATACAGAAGTGTTTTTTTACCTATTACTCATAACCTACAAGACATAAATATATAAAAATTGGACCGTATATTTGATGGGCAACAATGGTAAAAATGACCACGCCTATCCAATGTTATAGTGTTCTATATTTTCATTGCTTTGCAATACCTTTATAACGCGCAATAGCAAGCTTCAAAAACCCCACAAAGTGTGTAAGGTCTTAGCCAATTTCAAATTCGGAATGCACCTTAGCATGCCCGTCTGCTCAACCGTCCGTCTGTCCGAATGTCCGTTCGCGCTACAGCGTACTATCTGTGGACACATTCTCCCGTTCGCAAAAACAACGCTATCGCTTACAAAAGAATTTGAAAAGGATCCAAACCGATCAAAGGACCCAATGCCCACACGGTTACGTAACGAAAAAAGCGGAAACTTTTGCTTTTCTCTCTCTTGCTCATTGTTCATGAACAACAACCGATACACGATATAAATTTTCAAAAAACGTTTATAGCCGAATATAATTTTCTTACTTGTTACTACTTACTTTTGTTTACTCGCCCACTGTTTAATTAACGCTCAAATGCACACAAAGCTTGTAAACAATAATTTCAGAATTGACAGCACTTAACTGACCACCTTTACATATCTGCCAGTATATTCGGTGTATTTAGTTTATGCAGATGTATATAACACCCAGAACGACTTGAGACAGACGTACTTTTTATTGTAGTTGTCTGACTGCCTGCCTGTTTCTTAAAGTCATGTGTTCAACAACCTACAGATCGCAACTTTCGAGATATTTTGATATAAATTCGGCACACGGACGAATTTTGACGCACAGGGCAAATCCATTCGTATCAGACAACTTTTTCGACCACTTCCCATATAACTCTTTATTTTGTGTAGGCTATTTACTAACAAGCCTTGTTCTTGTTGTTAACTTAACTATAAAAAACTGCCTTAGACTCGATAGGGTTTAGGAATAGATCTATTCCTTTGCACGTTAAAAATAATTTAATTTTGAGTAATATTGCAATTTAAAGAGGCGGTAAATTTAAAGAAAAAGTGTAGGAAAATCTCGTGCAAATTAAAAACATGTAAAAAAATTATATTCGGTCGTGACCGAATCTTTTATATCCGTCACCGTTATCGTAAAAAAGACAAAAAAGTGAAAGAACTACATCTTCATGCGTCAATGTACGCAAGTGTATGCGCTTGATTTTTTCTATTTTCAAAATAAAATTTTTCGTTGCATAGGCGTGTGGGCGTTGTAAACTTGTCCTTTAAAAAGTTTAGGTCTATTCTCAATTCTTTTGCGAATTTGAAGGCGATATCTTCACTTTCGTTAACGGGCGAATGTTTTGCAGTTGCGCAGACAGACAGACAAATGGATAGACAGACATGTTTAGGTGCATTCCGAATTTAAAGCTGGCCAAAAATTTGCATAGTTTGGAGAGTTTGAAGCTTGGTTTTGCGCCTTAAAAAAGTATTGAAAAAAAATTCCATTTTGATGTACTATAATAGTGGATAGGCGTGGTCAAATTTTTCCATTTTGTTACAGCATTGTCCATAGAATAAGCGTTGAAACTTTTGTACATATATCTCTTATAGGTTAGGAGTAAGAAACAAAAAACCAATTTGTTATTCCTTTTAAAGAACGCAGGCGTTCTCAGTGTACATGGTGTTGTAGGCTGGCCCTTCGACCGATTTGGCCCATTTTTGATGAACACCTGCATGCAAGAACTTCCAATATTTCTGCCAAATTTAAAGTCGATAGGTTCATTTTTGCGGTCAGGAGAATGTTTACAGTTGACGCCCAGACGCACAGACGGATATGCTTAAATCAATTTAGAATTTGATATGCTTTGTGAGGTCTGAAACGTTTTGACGGTGATGGATACAAAAAAACGGAAAAAGCTGAATTTTCATGTTTAGTAGGCGTAGCTGATTTTTTCTATTTCTCTACAATAAAAATGGAAATTTACATCGTACATCTGGTGTCGTCAGTGAGTAACAGAGAAGAAACTTTGACCGGTTTGAATCCTTTCAAAAGCGTTTTGACAAAAAGAATATAGCTTTTGGTGATGACTATAAAAACTAAAAGTTTTAAAATCTGGAATCTATATCTTATACTAACGGATAGGAGATTCAAAACATTAAACTCTAATGCTGCATAGGAAGGATAACCAACAAATCGACCAGGACCGAAAGACCAGAAGAGTGGTATATAACAGCATTAGTAATGAAAAGTCATGCAGTTTTCTGCATCCATCTACCATCGCCACCGCATATATAAGTTTTGTCATCGTCGAAAACAATAATGACACTTGCACAAGACAGAAAGATAACGAAGCTATATTTGACTTATGGCGAATTTCAGATACCCATCAGCTGAAGCCGTACCCTGCTAAATGAAATTATGTCAATGGTTTGATCGTTAAAAAGCTTAAAAAATCACTCAAAACAAGTTTCGAAATAATATTTACAATTAATCAAAGGTTTATTGCCGGTAGTACGTACGGGTTGAATAACAACTGCATATGCGACGTCATTAGGGGCAAGAATTTAACGCGAACAATAATTTTCCTTATTTTCGGATTTATGCTTATACTAGATCCAGTAAACGATTGTATCATGTCGAAAGTGTTTTTCCAGATGAGCGAAGGAAGAGGAAATCGTTGACTTGTTCAAAAATTCAAATTCATCGGTCATAAGATTCAAACTGGGTCTGCAATGCTATCTAAGAACATATGTTACGGTTTTTAGCCGTGTACTGCAAAATTTGCAATGTTAACGCTCCTAGCAGTAATAGAAAAACATATCGCGCTTATCCGGAATATATCTACCATAAGGTTATTAACGTTATGGTTTTTCAAGAACCGTACCGTTATTGATTTTTTTCATAAGATAGCTAAATATGCGACATGGAGATTTGCCAAGCGATGGTTGAAACAAAAGGAAAACTATTCAGAAATTTACTTCCTACCAAAGAAGTCCTGCTTCCCGATCCACGCTTCTTTTCTATTTAAATATTTATTTATTTATTTTATTGATTAACTAACAATCAAAATTATATGCTAACAAAAGGAGCAAGCTATAGCTAGGGGACTATTGTTAATTATGTAAGTGGTTTTGCGAAGCCGTATAGGTGCAAGGAACACAATTTCAAAAATTTAAATACGTGGGATTCTGAAAGGTTGGTGGGAAGGAACAGCTGAATTCTTAAATTGTGAAAGTATAGACGACAATCCCATAAGTAAAATAGAGAATTATCACCAATATACACCGCAAGGTGAGCATATAGGGCCTGTCTTTTTTTTTCAATGTAATGATGATGAGTGGTTTTGGTGTGTCCTCAACGTAAGCTTATTGTCTTGGAAAGCCGATATCGTTGAACTCTATAGGTCGTTTAAATAAATGCTCATCGAAAGCCGATTATGATTTATTGACCGGTATCAAGGTGAAGTTCTGTTCCACAATAATTGTTGAGTTGATATTCTTTATAAAGGGGCATATAAAAACTCTTCGCAGCTTTTTTCGCGGTTCCGAGTTTCCTTTTGTTGCCTTCTCTTTTCAAATGACTCGAAACTGTGATTGCTGTTTAGTGGCTACACTATCCCTAACAGCTTACTTTCGTCAGATATATCACTCATTTTCAAATCAATATAACTTTTTACCCGAGCAAAGAATTAGATAACAATCTGACAAAAAATGTAGGCCTTTTAAGCACATGTTCGTTGGAGATAATCACGCGAGTATTGTCCGATATGAAGGCATTAGCACATTCGGACCAAAAAAAAAAAAAAAAAAAACCGCGAAGACTTTTTTTATGGCCTAATATATATGACGAGTAATGAAATGTTGTAATGTGAGGCCAATGCAAATCATTGGTAATGTGCAATGGAGATGGAGAAACAATTCAGTTAGTTTGTCTCATAAGTTGTTCGTTCGTACATTTATACGGCAAGGCATTAAAAGGATATTAGAATTTTTTGAAGATATAACGTTCGTAATACAAAAAGTATAGGAGTCATTATATCTGCAGCCAAAATGAGTTTGTGTTTACTACGAATATGTTGTTTTTGTTATAAATTGCTTTGATGAACGTGACAATCTCAGCAGAAGACGCAGATAGGCACTCTAGGAAGTAGTAGAGGACTTTGGATTATTTACAGCGGTTATGCTCAAGGCCAACCTAGAATCATCTTTTTAGAGCCGGGAATTCGTGAAACCTTCAAGAGGAATTGATTTTCATTCTATTTACCTTTTTTTTTTTATAATATAATCTGCGGGCATTTAATGAACAAACGGAATGACTAAACTAGTGTATGAACTTTGCAAAACTGTTGCTGACGTCAACAGGTAGACGTAGAAATGTGATTTCATTGAATTTAAAAATTTTTTTCATTTTCGTTCACGATCATGTCAGCAAATGTGAAATGAATTCGATCTCCTTCGCAAATTCGCGTAATTCTTTATGATTTTATTGCCATGTGTAACGATGTAAATAATTATTTTGATTGTTTTTGTCTTTCTTTGTTCACATTTCAATTCTTTCTTTTTCAATTCTCTTCTCATGACATAACTTTCCTTATATGAGAAACATACGAGATACTGTTTATAAGTACATAACGCAATCCCTACTTCGAACCAATTATGATGAATGATACTTTAGGCAGACGTAGACGCACACGACGCGACTACAACTTTCTTTTACGGTTGCGTAAAATTAAAATATAAACGAACTTTTTATAATTCTGGGCTTACAGAGATAACGTTAATAGTCACGCACGAATTGAACTAAAATCACAAGACTGCTTACGGAATGATGCTTAACCTATACAATTACACTAAATATTAGCTAACCTAGAAAGTATTAGTCTTCCTTGGATATCATTCATTGATTTTGTATGCTCCGCTAAATTAAGCTTAATATTTTTTAGACAACTTATAATAAGTTCACATATTCTTTATTAAAAATGTTACGCATAATCGATAAACAGCTACACGTGCAGTGATAAGCAACAGCACTGATGGTTGGTTGATAGTAAAAAGCTGATTACTACGCCGTAGTGAACTTTGCAGGAAAACTTGTTTACTTGTTATATTGTGGTCGACGTTAATGTGTACCACCAATGAAGAAGTGCAGAAAAAAAGAAATTTCACTTGTGTAATTCACACGCACCACCAGACCAGTATGCAATGTAAACGTTTATTAAGTGAACGGCATGATTTAATAAAAAATATCACAACAATCCAACAATTCCCCGACAGGGAATAAAAAGATTTAGTTAAAGGAAAACAAAAAAAAACTCTTTTTTTTTTGTTTTTCATTTTTTGAAACCGTCTCCTATAGTTTACCATATCTAAATGTTTTAACATTTTTTTGGGCTCTTATTAACCCTTAAAAACTAATACGAAACTTATATCCGGCTTCGCGGCGAATTTTGGATACCCAGCTGGCTTTGGTTTGTAAAAACTCATTTGGACTTATTTTTTTACTTTATCTGGTCTTTTTTTCTAAACTTTAAAAAATTATGGTTAATTTTGTGGGCTCAGAGTTAATGATAGGGGTTAAAGTGAAAATATACATAATAGATTTAACCTGTTCGTGCCGTTTTTTGAATTATGATATAGTTGCTCAGAGTATGGACGGACCTGAATTAGGATTAATTTTGTAAACAAGAAATGGATGCAAGGAATGTACTAAGATTCAGGTCTTCATCTCTTTTCTGATACTTTGACAGCTTCAGGATCGATGGATAGACGGATAGACGGCTATCGCTGGCTTCTCATAACGTTTACGAATAAGCGCACCTCAACCTTGTGTTGGGGGATTAACCGCTTCTTGCCCTTTTAAACAATATGATATAGCTGCTGGGAGGATGGACGGACCTGAATTAGGATTAATTTTGTAAACAAGCAATGGATGCAAGGAATGTACTAAGATTCAGGTCTTCATCTCTTTTCTGATACATCGACAGCTTCAGGATCGATCGGTAAATGGATAGACGGCTATCTCTTCTTCTTCTCATAACGTTTATGACTAAGTGCATCTCAAGTTTGCGTTCTGGAATGCTTCTAACTATAACAGCGGAACAAAGGCAACCATATCTTACAACGATCTTCTTCTTCTTTCAAATAAACTTAGAACTTCATTTAAAATGTCATTGAAAATTTCTAGAAAGCATTCGTAACCTTTGAAATAATTAGTGCTTGCAAAAATTCCGATCAGCGACTTCTGCAAGTAAAAATGACAAAGAAGTGGGAAACGCCAGTATACATAACGGTTATATTCGATGGTTTTGACATTCCTCTACATAAAGTAACAGTTTGACATTTGATATTATGGATTTATTCAGCTCACGCCAACACTAGTCATGGAGCGCTCAAAATTCTTCTTCTTCCGAATTCACTACTTTTGTTGTCTATTTGAACAAATCCGCTGCCAAAGCCCGCGAAACCCGTTTAGAGGCTTATGGTGATGCTGCTCCATCATAACCCAGTTGCCGGTTAAATTGACTGAAAATGCCATTATTTGGCCACTTGTTCTAAGAGTTGTCCAGGATACACTGTTGCAGCTCGAAAGGCACCTTCTGCCAAACCTAGCGTACTCACCAGACGGTGGTGATTACCACTTGTTCAGATCGGTGCAGAATGGCTTGGCTGGTACGCGGGTCCGCAAACTTGAAGAATTGCGAAAATGGGTCGGTGGGTGGATCGTTGGCAAGCCAATACAAGTTCTTTCGACACGATATCGCCATGTATCGCCAAAAATATTATAAAATGTTGTAGAAAATGATGGAAAATATTTTGATTAATATATGTATTGCGACTCCGTTACATGTCGTACATTCGGTAGCGATATCGAATTGTCCTAATAGATCTATCAGGCTACTGTCGATATCTGGAATCGGTGAATTTAGATTTTGGTCAACAACGTCGCATCTATCTGCAATTCTGTCTTCACGCTCTTCACTTGGAAGCCTTAATGTCCAAAAACGCGTATAACAATATTTTTGGTGCTATGTTTGTTGTTATTCGCTTATCGAGGCGATCTAAAGCAACGCTTTCTCATGTCAAGTTACCATGAACAAAGACCAATTTTTGTGCACCTCAATCTCCTCCAATGCTCAATAAGTTAGCAACCGTGCACGAGGCGACTTCGTTGAATTGTTTATTGCAATAATGATATATAATCATTAAATAAAAAAATTTTTTTTTTAAAATGAGATAATCCAGTTCCTCTATAACAGAGCTGGGCAAATGTTAGCCCAAAAGACGTTGTATTTTTATATGTGTGGCTCAGAAGAAAGGTTTGGTTGACCCAACACTCCTCTATAAGCCAAAGCAAGTATAAAAATATGAAATCATCAAAGAGCTTATGATCTCATAGCGAATTTTCGGGGCGTGGGACCTATGCAAACGATCTGGTCCTGATCTATCTACAAATATTTTTCCCTTCATATACGGCTTGTGCAGTTTTTGGTAAAAATACATTGAAATTTTCGACTTTTATTTATCGATGGGTCGCATTCCAGCCAGCTGAGCTGACATTGTGAACTCTGTGAATTAATCAGCAAAGTCGGACGTTAATAATAACCTTGAAAAGACTAATTCCAAAAGGGCTAAGAACACATTGGGAGAACAAAATTGTGTTTAATTTTCTCCAATTTATTTGCTAAGATATATATATATATAAACACTTTATAGCAAAAGAGAAAATAAAACTTTTTCTTTAGAAGACCTTTTCGCACTCACCATCTTTGAAAATATTGATTTAAAAATCTCGCGATCATTTTTACAAAAAAAAAAAAAAAAATTATTTCTTCCAGAAAAAAGAGCGCAATAATAAAGCCCACGAAAGTATGTCAATCAAAAAAATTCGACGTGTTTCAATAGAAACCGTTAATATGAAGCTGCAGTTGAAATTTGAATAGTCAACGTACGTCAGAGGTACGTTCAACTCGGCTGGAAAGATGTAATTCCGAGAAAAATCCCATTAGAGTTTTAATTCCATCACAGTTTAAAGGAGTGATTTCATCCGCGTAATTGATTTTTCAGGCGATGCATTATAAAATCTTTTCGTGACTACTTATAGGATCATTTAAAACAATAGAATAAAAAAAATTGGCATTATTTTTTAACTAATTCTGATTTTTCTTTGATCATAATCAGAATTTTTTATACCAACTACTGTAGGATGGGTGTATAATCATTTTGTTTGCAACACCCAAAAGGAAGCTTCAGAGACCCTACAAATTATATATATTCTTGATCAGCGTGTTATTCTGAGTTGATTTAGCCATTTCTGTCCGTCAGTCAGGGATTTGTTGTGGGTAGGATATGGGTATCAAATAAAAGAACTTGGAGAGTAGTATGCGAAAAGCATAGTGGTGGCTATGCGAGATTCGGCCTGCATCGAATATAACTTTCTTATTTGTTTTTTGTTAATCTAACACTTTGAAATCCTTTAATGAGAAGAATATTTTTTATTTGGGAAATTATTGAAGACCTTCAACATTGATTATTGTTTGCAGCGTTATCCTCGTACCATTCCGATAGATTAGAGCCCCTCTTTAAAATAAAACGATGAAAACAAATTCCTTGCAAATATGGCACACTTGAGATACGTAAAATACGAAGTGCCTTGCTAAAATTTATGTTCTGCAGAACCGAACGGTGTAGGGAACAATATTTACGTGTATGTCAATATTCTTCTAATCTAACATCATTTATGCTCTTTAATAGACGCTAAACTTCGTAGGCGATATAGAGGCAAATAAATAGTACTAGTAGTAGTAGTAACAGTAGTAGTAGTAGTAGTAGTAGTAGACATAATAGTATTTATATTAATGGTTAAACTTTGGTTCCCATCGTTCAATGCATTGTGTTATCGTAAATTCTGTAATGATTACATTATTGTACTATAAAATACGACAGAATAATTCCGATAAAGAAATTTAAAAATAACACTGCATTCTTACTTAAAAATTTTTTCTCAAGGAAACAAGGACAGACTATTATTTTTTATTGCTATTAAAAATGGATAAAATTGTAGTCATTTTACTTAATCATTAAATAAACATAAGGAAAAAAATAAATCTCACCTTGTGGGCGAACATATTTACTCACTACATAAGATACATATCATGTAGTGTGAAAAGTATTCAACCTTTCATTCGGATGATAACGTTAGTCCTCTAAATATCAAATTGGTCTTGTCAATATCATTTGATAACTGGCGCTTGAAACCGGTAATTGTGCGGACAGTTACGATACGAAGTCCTTGAAGCAATACAAAATATTACGGTTAAAAAATGCATAGAAAATTTTCCAAAAACTGCAAACCTTACGATTAGCAAATTCCGTATTGAGAATGAGAAAAGCTGTGCTTTAGTAAAATTGATGAGGTCGCATTCGAGTTAGCTTTGTCCATAATTACATCAAATGTAATAATGGCGAACACAGGGTTGAATGATTATCCCGTTTAGTTCTATCAAAATTGGAAATACATAAAATTTCAGTGCATGCCGCACAGATCAGAGATGTTGGACTATTATTTGCTAAGATTTTTATTAAACACACGTGAACGATTAGTTCCAAAGTAAAAATGTCATAAACGGGTAAAGCTGACTATTAAACACTCGACATCATCTTTCCTAATGTAATACATCAGTTTTCTTTATCGCAAAATGTCAAATCCTACCTTGTTCTTATCCTACGCTACACCACTTATGGTACAACGTACACCAAGCTTGTGCGGATATATGTAACACCTAGAAGGACTTAAGATAAACCCACCGTTTATTATACCGATCGATTTACAATCATTTTCTGAATCTATCTAAGCTTATCTGTCCGTCTGTCCTACTGATGTCTGTCTATATACTTTTGTGTTCAAGCTACAGGGCACAATTTTTGAGATATTTTGATGAAATTTGACCGCTCCCCATAAAATGATCTATTCAGAAAAATCGTTATGTGCTATGGAAACTTTGAATCGGCTGGGACAATTTTTGAACTTCCTCTCTTATAAGGAAAATCCATATGACAAAAGGATATAATTTTTAGTACTTCACGATGGAAATTATATCATAATTGTAATTTAACATAAAAAACGTAACTGTACCAAATTTGAAAAATCTCGGTCTATTTTTTCGAGACTATCCTAACAAAAATTTTCACGAAAATTGATCCTTTGTAAAGCGGAAAAATCTAAGACTTAATATGGGCTGATGAAAATTGACTCATAATAGTAATTTCATACAAAAACTAACTCGACAAAATTTGGTCTATCTACGCCTATTTTCGAATGCTGCCCTATGTGAGGATTTTCACGAAAATTGATCATTTGTAGAGAATAGTAATTTCATATAAAAAATAAGAATTGTGTTAGACAATGTGTTACGAGGTATTTAATGGTTGGCCTTGCCCGACTATAATGTCCTTACTTGTTTTTAATTTAGTTTATGATGAAAATTGGTACATAATACTTGGTATGATGAGACTACATAAGTGCAATTTTCCGATGCCTGTACTTGTATAGATCGTCATAGAAAAAGCAAGCCGTTACGCGGTAAGAAGATCTAATTTTTTAAAGGTACATGGCTTTTAAAAATCGTCCTTGCCCTACCATGATAATTTCACACGTTTTAAACTATGAACGTGTTAATGTTTGGAACAGTGTACGAGTTAAATAAATTTTTGTAGCGATCGGTAAAGTAAATCGTAGTAAAAATTAAGAAATTAGTAATTTTGAAAATATTTTAACATTTTTTTTCCCTTTCGAAAATGTCCTTTTCGTTAGTTTCCTTGCACATATAAGTTTCCACCTTCGATACAAGAGCGCAAGAGTAATTCTATCAAAAGTTTAATTTTTTATCTCAACTTTTCGCCCTTGAAAAAATTGAACAACAGACAGATCGACGGAGCAAATAACTGAAAACTTTCGTTTCACAAGTTTTTGTATTTCACTTTTTAATTTTTGATAAGACAAGCGATAATTCGCCTATTTATTGCCTATTGTTTCACGCGACTTTGGGTAAAAGAAAAAGTTAACTACCATTCAATAAAGCGGCAATAAAAATGCATGGTTGCTATATACAAGGCGTTGTGAGGGTAGTTTTTCTTTCAAAGCTTGAATAATAAATAGTTAGTTAAACGTTATCGGACTTCGGACGGCATGGTTACCGGCGCATATCGTCATCAAAGATTTCAATGTATATTTCGAACATCTTCAGTAGACCAGTGTTCGCCAGTTATGGTCACCAAAAAAAAAAAACGATATGTATATATACCAATACAATATATATGTAAAATTATACCAATACAATATATATGTCAAAATTATATCAATACTCTATACCGTGGGTGTTTCAGAATTCCCTTCATTTGAACTTGAATACTAAATTGCTGAACCGAACACATACATATATTATCTTATCTTTAAACGGAATGAAGAGAAATTTCGCTAAAAGAAGCCGGAAAGGGATCGTAAACTTTTTAAAACTAAGCAACTGACTTACTACCAGTGTTACGTCAACAAATTAAACCTACACAAACAAGAATACTGTATTTGCCTTTGTGTGACACACACATCGATTGCATAGTCGTTGCATGTTTGCTACATGCTGGCTTGTCCATCGATCGTATCGATCAATAATTGTTCCAGAGATCAAATGCACGCACATTGCTCATAAATATTTGTGATTAAAAGGGACCCCGATAATCTTTGTTTAAAATATTAAAAATCGCCAAGCAACTCGCTACCGTTGTTAACATTTCAGAATTCATTTCTGGCCATCAGTGTGCCAAGTTTCTTGTAAGAAATCTAACAATAGACGACGAAACCATGAAATAGAAATGAACCACGCTAAGGGGAACTGATGATGACACGTAAACAGTTTGATCGGCTCCAAAGAACTTATAAGCTAACTCCTCCCCAATTTCTTCTTATCGTATTCAACAAGTAGGAAAGATCCATTCGCCTTAAGTTGCATACCAAATACTTGACATTTAATTCAAGTATAAAAAAAAAAAAGCCCACAAAATTTCTCGCCAGCAATAAATGCCGGCTGGAACTATTTTAAATTTGGCCGAAACGTATGAAATATTAGATCGATATCGACTGTTGTTTTCAAGATAATGATAACAATGTTTGGAAATTTTCCCAACTGTTGCAACAATGTTTGCCCGGTCAATTCATAGCCATTCTTAATGCGATCCCAAGCAAAGATATGTGCATCGGATTTTAAAGCTTTATCTCAATTTTTTTATCTTTATTGGTTTTAACAATCGATGACGACTAACACAGCGGATAGATAAGCAGGGAAATGGGCAAATCGCCTTAGAGTTTCACACTAATAACGAATGTTCGTAATTTATGATACCTAAAGGCACGTGTAAGACTTTTAAATGCAATAACATATATATACACCGCTGCCTTTTGGTGGTGAATGGTACATGGAACAATGAACCCAAACTGAATTTGATAGTATTTTCATAAAAATATGTGCACAATATGTTGGAAAATATCAAAGTCATCTCTTTCTTGAAAGAGACGTCACTGGACTTAAAAAGCCCACTTTATACGAATAGGGGACTCGGATTGAGAATGCGATCTATTGGGTTAGGATCTATCTTATGAAGAGGTGGCGTTCAATTAACTTCTTAATCTACGTAACTGTGAAGTTGCAAACTCATTTAAGATCATGCAGACTTTTGGAGCCAGTTTTGTATTCGCGAAAACCTTTACTCTTATCTCTATATGACTATTTTACCACGCTTGGCCATCAATTTCATTCGGGAGCGAACGAATGATCTTCGCTTTCGGAGACCACCACCTGTAACTAGATTTGCTCTGTAGCAATCGGAATGCGAGTCGGTGCAGTCATTGGTACTGGTCCTATCGGTACTATCAGCAACACCGAGAATTTATTTATAGAGCTGCTAGACTACAAAATCTGTGCTTTTCAGCCACCATATAAAACGCCCTTACATTTGTTTCCTATGTTTAGAGGTTTTCTGACTATTTCACCGATTTTCGAATCAAACTGTGTTAAAGCGATTAATAACCGGCTTCGAATAGATCTGCAGCTTCTCTGACTTTAGCGCAACTTCAACTCTTCTCCCCTAACGGCAGCAGCTTTTTGATCATTTGCTCGTCTTCTTATTAGGTATTTTCTTTTCTTTTGGATCATTCTCTCTTGTCTCGATCATCTCGATTTCTACCACCATGGAATCGTTGGATTCTGTCCCTACAGCATTCGTATTTTAAATATTATAAATATATATGTAATGGTGGGTAAATAAAATTCATTCTGAGGCATTTTCTATGATTTTCTTACCCGTTTCTTTACACGTTTGCTTATCTCACTAATTACGATAATTGTTCTGTAGAAATTATTGTACATATATATATATATATATATATATATATATTTCATATATCAATGCGTGCATATATTGATTGTAAAATATAAACTTTTGTACGTATGACCGTCAAGAATTTCAGATACTTAAGTCTTTGATTGCTAAACACTCTCACATATCAATAACCCCGGCGATTAACAAAATATTGTTTTTATTGGAACCATTCACTCACTCACTAGATTGTTTATTTTCAATCAAGCTGACAATATATATATAAATCGATTCACTAAAATTTTCAGTTCTTTTTCAAACAGTTGATCGGCATCGATCAACGAATACAAACAGAGTTTAACAGAGTTTCGTTTAAACAATTAATTTAATAATTTTTAGAATTAATTATAATAATAATCATAATAATAATAATTATAATAATAAAAATAACAATAGAATTAAGTCGTTAAGGTAAAGGATAATTTAACTAATGAGAGCGAAAAGTGATTTAAAAAAAAATTGAAAGCCAAATTTCGGGATAATAAAAACTTGAAGTTATAAAAATTTTGCACGTGGCCATAATAAAGACCAGGATCACTTAAAAGTGCCTTTATTCACGATGCAATATATTTTTTTTAAACTCAGCTTAAGTTAAAAAATAGTGAACAAAGATCAGGATCACTTAAAAGTGCCTTTATTCGCGATGCAATATATTTTTTTTGAACTCAGCTTAAGTTAAAAAATAGTGAAGAAAATATTAACAAAATATTTTCCGCACAAATGGATTTACGTATTATCGATCTGCTTATGCTCCAATATCTCAGCGAATAATTTTTGGAACTAACTGTACTTAATCTTAAAGTAAAATCAATCGGGAGCCAAACAATGCTTGCCTTCCCGTTTGAATAACCGAACTTTCCGAAGCAATATATTTGACATGGGATTCCATGGACACATTGGCATTGGCATTGGCATTGGAATTTATCTCTTCTCAATATATTGGACATGGAGTCGAATACATTGCCATTGGCACTTACTTCTTCTAACACCTACATAACATACATTAAAAGCCCAGTATTAAGTGACTAAATCATTTACTTTATAAAAAGTAAACTCAATTGATGAATTACTTCCGAGGTCGAAGAAATGCGTAATTAATAAGGTCGAGGAAATCGCAATTACTTTTCTTTAATCTCTTTTAATAAACTATCAATATGACATCAATTTGTCATTTCGATTGTAATGTGCAGTATAAGCACTGTGTCGAATAGTGTAGACTGAGCATTATTTTAATTATTCGAGCTTTTCTGAATTCATGCATCGTCCGCTTTTGGAACTCAAAAAAGTCATCGAAAGTTATATAAAAAAAAAACTAAAGTAAAACGTGCCCCTCTATCCCTATGCCAGAAAATGGCCATAATACCCAGGCAAATAATTCCATGATAGCGGGAAAAAAGCTTCAATCGAATAATCTAAAGAATTGGCGAATCAATGTAGAATGTAATAGAAGAACTTGCAAAAAAGGTTCCACCCTTTTCAAATCGATCTAAGATTGTCCGTCTGTCCGTCGATCCAGGGTCTGTCTATGTCTAAAATTTTCATGTGTTCCGATGAAATTTGGCCAACGCATTACTCTTTGGCCCAAGGACGAACGCTATTGAAAATGATTCGGAGCTCTTTCCACAAAACGCCCTATAAAAAAGTCTTTGTGTGAATAGATGTGTTAAAGAAAATGGTGTGAGTATTTAATAAAAATTAGAGAGAGATAAGAAAGATTGTCCGTCTGTCCGTCGGTCCGGCGTCTATCTATGTCTCAATTTTCCATTTATTTCGATGAAATTTGGGCAACCATTGCTCTTGGTCCAAGGAGGAACACTATTGAAAATGGTTCCGATGAAACAACGTTTTCGAGCATTTTTTATATAACTCCTTATAAAAAAGTTGTTTTATGAATAGATATATTAAGCAAAATGGTGTAGGGTATTTAATAGTTGGTCATGGCCGATTATTTATTTAAAAAAAAAAACAACCGCTTCTTAGAGAATATTTGTGATACGTTAAAGATATGGAAAATTAATTCCGCGATGGTTGTAATAAATTATCAGTGAGATTACAATTCGAATTTTATTGCCTTAAGTAGTTATTGACCAATCAACCAACAAAGATGCCAATGCCGTGATCATAGCTTTTTTATTTAGTTTTTGTTTGCATTGTTGCAATGTTTTCTAAACTTGATAAGACTAATCTTATCGTCGCAAATTGCAAATAAATTGTTTATTATGAATTAAGGATTAAATGTGATTGTATGTTCTGCGTGCAATTCATTCAATTAGATAAAATAACTAAAATTATAAATCAATTGGAATATAGCACGTTATCGATACGCATTTGAAGATAAGGTTTCATAATAACATTTGTTTTTTTTTTTTTCTTTCTTTTTTATATTTTGCATTCTTGGCAGATGTCGTTAAAGGATACTAAGGAGAAGTCGACTTCGGTCTTCACAATAACCGATTTTCATTCGAGGTAAGTTCACAAAAATTCAAATTCACTTCTAAAGGCTTAAGTAATTTATTATACAAACAACTTTGCAGAACTAATCTCACAGAGAAAGGTAAACTTAGCGACGAATATGATCCGTTCGCTCATCGTGATCAGGAATCGGGCACATCAACGAGCGGTGCCTTAGCGCATTTATTGAAAAGTTCTTTAGGTACCGGTATCTTGGCCATGCCAATGGCTTTCCTTAATGCCGGCCTAGTATTCGGCATGATTGGTACTTTAGTAGTTGGATTTCTTTGCACATATTGTGTCCACATGTTGGTAAGCAATGCGATTAATGTTTATTTACACTTTTGAAGTGGTTTTTTCACTATGAAAATTTAGGTTCATTGAGACATTCTCATGCACTCAAATTAAAGTGACGTATTGATTACGAAGCATTTATCTACTAGTTCAAGGTTCGCCAATTAAAACTTATTTTTTATGACGCGGTTTAAATTATTGTTCAAAAACCATAACAAAAAAGAAAAAAAAAAGATGATCTGCAATTAACTTAATTTTTATTCTTTGGTTGTAGGTGAAAACTTCACAAGATATGTGTCGTGAACTTCGAGTACCTGCTCTAGGTTTTGCGGAAACTGCTGAAAAAGTCTTTGAACACGGTCCCATAGGTCTGAGGAAATATTCAAAATTTACCAGGTATATTAAGTTATAAGATCTTTATCGTCATCACTCTAAAATTGTGGATCTGTAACTCTACCCACCACATGAAGTCCTAAATTCCCTCCACCCATTAGGAGATCAAACAGTAAAATATTGATTCTATATAATTGATATTAGAATTTAATTAACGCTATCTTCACGCCAAGTGCATCTAGCTTTTATCTATAGTGCTTAGAGCTTCTATCGTCCATAATCCTGATAACTAATTCCGAAGTGTATACATTTTTTCAGTCCCACAATCGTTATACAAAACGGAAAAGCGAATTTATTTGGCTTTCGGGAAATTGTTCAGATCAGCTTCAGAAATGAGTCGTTCACAAAATGTGATAAAAAATAAATTCCCGTTTTTTTTTGTTCGCTATTAACGCGTGACTGATGCAAATTGGAAATTCCGCGAAAATGTTGCATACTATAACAGATATTAAGCCTGATGACAAGGCCGGATTTTGATATGAAAAGTTACGGATAAAAAGTGAATGACTCAACACCTTTTTAAGTTAGCAGTCTATTAAATTTCACAAAACCTTATAAAAACAACTAACAACATTATAGTCGGGCGACGCCGATAATTACATACACTATACCACTTCGCCCAGCACAGTTATTCGCCCCTTTTAATAATAACACGCCAAAAAGTACACATTATTTCCATGCAATGCCATAATATTCGTGAAAGCCCGTATATTGGAAGGTTCGATTTTCTTTCCATATGAGAGTTTCGCGGTAGCGCCTATATAGGTGGAGGTCCAAAAATAGACCAATGTGATCCAAATTCGTTACCGATAATCTTTTTTGCTGAAATGCTCCTACGAAATATTAAGATATCATGAGATATGAAGTGGGGGAAAGAATAGAGGCATGTGGTTCAAATTAGGTCCACTTAATTTTTTTATTTAATTACTATCATGAGAAAATTGTCATCACCAAAAAATTAGCAATTAGGCTTTCTTCACATATAAGGATTCTCATGAAACGATGGTATCCAAAAAATAGACGTACATGGGCCAAAGTGCGTCAGTGTACCAAATTTCATCAATATATCTGCTGCAGCTTGAACACAAAAATACATGGACAGACGGACAGACAAGCTTATAATAAAAGGTGGGTCTACCTTAAGCTCTTCTGGGTATTACACACGTCCGCACTAACTTCATATACCCTGTCCCACAAGTGGACATACCTAATATTAACGGGAAACTTTAGTTATCTCGGTACTAAGGTGGCGAGGTGTTCAAAATTCGTTTAAACTGAATGTAGCTTTCCTGCATTGTATTTATCTATTACTCATTTTGTTTGTTTTGTTTTTTTTTTTTTCCTTTTTACAGACAATTTGTGGACGGTTCTTTGATGGCTACTTATTATGCTGCTGCTTGTGTATATATCGTGTTTATAGCGACTTCATTTCGTGATGTCATCAATTGTGATTTAGATCTCAACTGGCATGTGCGATTTTATATCGCATTAACTCTGATACCGTGCTTATTTATTGGGCAAATACGTGAGCTGAAATGGCTGGTACCATTTTCGGCAATGGCCAATGTATTCATCATTGTCACCTTTGCCATAACGCTGTATTACATGTTTAACGAGCCATTGGTATTTGAAGATAAGCCGTATGTAGCCAAAGCAACGCAATTGCCATTGTTCTTCGCCACCGTGATATTTGCCATGGAAGGTATTGGTGTAGTTATGCCCGTAGAGAATTCGATGAAGAAACCTCAGCATTTTCTGGGTTGTCCAGGTGTCTTAAATACCGCCATGATGACTGTGGTTGCATTATACGCAATTATTGGCTTCTTCGGTTACATACGTTTCGGATCTGAAGTGCGCGGCAGTATAACTTTAAATCTACCATACGGTGCACCGTAAGTAAATTTTATAAAAATTATATACATATATATGTCACATAATCTATCACTTCTACGCGCATAGAAGCGCATTCATATTTTTGGTTAGGATGAGACTTTCGACCGATTCAGTCTACCCTTCCAGCAGTCGTAACTTTCATAATAACAAATACATGAAAGCAAAAGGCTTCTAAATCCTCAATCAATTTTCGGGCGAGATGCATCTACTCGATTGTTTGAAAACTGACACATTTCTTCACACAAAATACCAAAATTAATGAATTTGGAAGAAGACAAATTTATGTATGTTTTTTTATGTAGAGGTGAAGGTCAAAACGATCGAACTCAACCGTTATGTATACTTGTATTTCCCACCTCATCATCATTTTTTATCTGAAGAAGTCGCTGATCAAAATTTTTGCAAACTCTATTTTTTTTATTCTTGAACAGTTATTTTTGCCTAAAAATATGGTTTAATGAGATCATTTGACCTGGCATCACTTTTACTTGTTCCGAAATTCAAATTCTTGAAGCAATTTTCACCGATTGAGTTAAAAAAGCCCAAATACGAAATAAGAGCTCCAAGCGATAACCAAATAATTTGGGAGAACATCATGTCTAAGACTTAATAAGGCTTTCCCCCCTTTTCTTAATGAAAATTTCCCCCTTTTTCTTAATCAAAACCTTATTCTAGACAATACCCGCTTTTCATTTATTTTAAATATTGTGCGTTTTTTTTTTTTTAGTTTTGGCAGATGCTGCCAAGTTATTAATGGCTTTGGCGATACTCTTCACTTATGGCTTGCAATTCTATATACCGAACGATATTTTGTGGAGTAAAATCAAGCATAAATTTGATCCGAAAATTCATAATATCTCACAAATATTACTAAGGACAGGTATTATACTGATAAGTGGTGGTGTTGCGGCAGCCATACCGAATCTGGAACCATTTATCAGCTTGGTGGGTGCAGTGTTCTTTTCATTGCTGGGTAAATGACTTTCAATCAATTTTCACATTTATTACAAAAACTTATTATTATTCCTTTTTATCCTTTCATCACAGGTATTTTTGTACCGAGCTTAACCGAGACAGTTTATTTATGGCCAAACAATTTAGGTTTTTGTAAATGGAAATTGATTAAAAACATAATTTTATGTATATTATCTATACTCGCTTTGATTACCGGTGCTGCTGTTAGCATAATTGAAATAATTAACATGAACAATGATCTCCCAGAAGCCAGTGCGCAGTGCAAAGCGGTGTAGTTTAGTATAAAATTAAGTATGTTTTGCAAAATTTCATTTATCATTAATCATTAATTAATATTAAGTTTATGCTGTAGGTAAAGATCAAGCTGGGCTTGCCTTTAAGCAATAACTTTTTAACTTAAGTATCATTTTTATTTATTTGTTTGGTGCTACATATATTAAATATTTTTTTACTACTAGATGTGCATTGCGTTGTTTGTATGCATTTACTTCACAGATACGTTAAATTAAAATATATTGCGAAGCATTGATATTATTTTTAATTTCATTAATTAATTAGTTTATATAAGTTAATTATTTAATAATAGTTTATTGTTTAAGTCTCGCCTCAAGTTCGAAACATGTAACGACATCAAGATTAGTTTAGAAAATTCTAATAAAATTTCAAATTAAAAAGATATATATTATATGTTAAAGTTTGAAAGATGATCTTGAAATTTTTCAGCTAAAAAATTTAGATCACTTTGTCCTCGTAAAATTTCAATTCTAATTTAACTGCTTAATTCGGTTTATCTTAACTCGAAACTCAGGAGTTCAGAAAAAATGTGACAAGAAGAATTTAGACCGATCTAAACCGAATGCTCTGCTTCTTACTTTCCAGTTCGAAATGTAAAAGAAATTACTTTCTTTTACTTGTACAAGTTTTGTGGCGTTTTTACAACAAGAGGTAACCAGTACCCTGCCGCATCGGACAATAATGTGATTTCTTTATAACTCAATATGTGTTAATTTGCTAAAGAGCGATCACCATATATATGCCAACTTTTTTAGGAAACAAAACGAAATTCGCAAAAAGTGTGAAGTGCGATGAAAGATTGTCACAAAGTAATCCGAAGCGCATAATAATGGTATGATGTACACCATGCAAACTATTAAGATCGAATCCAATGCCAAACAGTCATGACGTCCTCATTTAAGAACACATACTATGAATTTCTCCAAATCAACGAAACCATCACTGAGAAAGGTAATCAAAAAATTAGTCTTCAGTTTGACTACGAAACCCTGAAAAGCAAACTTTCAGAAAAGTGAACTCGTAAAAATGTATAGATAAACCCTTGGAATCGATTGGGTATGGTATTAAATTCAAAGCAACACTGGCGCACTTGATAAGCCCGCAGTTGGAGCTCATCACAAATAGTCATTCATCAGCGATTGTATCTACACTGCGGACACACATAGAGACAAGCGTAGATCGACTCAGAAAGTTTGGGCTTATTTCAAGTTCTTTTGAATGTTGTGCACATCTTCACAAACACTGCACTAGAAAGAGGCAGAAGAATTATCCAATTGAACGACGACATGTACAATTACGCGCCAAGTAACTGCGCGCGAGATTCGTGAGATTTCGGTAGTTTTCAAGTCAACAAATCTTTTGTATCAAAACATTTATGTACAAAAGTGCATTAAAACAAACTTGAGACGTATACATGTCCGCATCGATATACATGCTTTCATTTTGGTTTTCTTGTTTTGACATTGCTGCAATAGCTTTCGAATCAACCACAAATTTTATGTTTTTATATTAACAACCAAAAAATTTGGTTTACCTTTATTGGTGAAGAAGCCCATAACCGGTTACTTAACAGTGTACCAGAATATATAGGCATAAAAAAGGTATAAAATTTTGTGTACATCATGATCCGTCTATCTGACCTTGTGGTATGTGATTTATCAAGTTGTTGACCAACTTTGTATCACACTTATTCTTACGCATTTTTCATAGAGGCAGAAACAATTAACGGGTTAATCAAAAATCCTGTAGATTAGTTCTCGAAAAAACAACAACAAACAAATTTTCTGATGAGAATTTTAAAAATATTCTTTTTTATGAATTGCTTTTTAAAGCCCTGAAGAAGAATTTAGCACTGATTGGGATCTAAGAAAAATTCTTATGCAATAGATGGCGAGCTTGTCTTTAAAGGAAAGTTCACTTGGAAATTATGTTTACAAATCTGATGACAGCAGAAGCTAAGTAAATCTTTTGAGAAACTTATGAAGATTCAATATAAAAATTTCTAGGACAATACGATCGAAATTCCTTGGTAAATGCAATTTCATGATAAAATTCTCTAAAACAAAATTATCAATCATTGGCTAAAATAAATAGTTGAGTGATCAAAAAAAAAAAAATAAATAAATAAATAAAAAAAAAAAAATGTACCACATGTCCGCTTCGAAAAGAATGAATAAATTAATATTTCTCACATTTATTAAGTATGTATATCTTTGAAGAGAAGTGAAAATATTGAGACAGAAATAAACTTAATGACCTAAAGTCTAATCAAATATTTGATGAAAGAAAAACGATATGTGCTTAAGAAATATATATATGTTTTTAAGTAAAAAGTAAATATGTAATATATGAATAATGAAATTATCAAATATTTTAAAGCCTAGTTAGAGAATATTTTTTTTTATATTAAGATTTTACGTACAGTACACGCAAATAAGTAATGCCTCATTTCTTCGATTGCAATTCGGATGTTTCATATAGCTGCTTAATAAAGTCCATTTGGCGCAGCCCAAATTCATGGACATTTTTTTCGAAAAAATTCAATATTATTTTTATATACTAAATTTTCAACTCTTTCAAGCGTTTCAATTAATTAAATTTATATAAAAACTAAACATGTACTGAAGGTTGGGTCATGATGGTGAACTTAATATTTAAAGATAAGCATTTAGGATGAAACATTTTTATCAAGTTCTTATTTTTTCTTCTTCTTAGCATTCTTTTCATTTGTAAGCATATCAGTTTTTCGTTTCTGATTAGCTTTAGTTTGTTGGGTTGTAGCCTGTGCCCCAGAGTTCTTAGCAGCCTTCTTCTTCTTCTCCTGCCGCTCTTTTTCCTCCAATTCGAGATTCTCTCGCTCAATTAGCGTAATCAACGTGTTACAGCGTCGTTGCAATTCTAAAGCGGTACGCGACTTTATAAACCAATCGAAACGAAATTGTGGAGATGCTCTATCGAAATATATAAAGAAAGTTTTACTTTCACCGTAATTCAAATGTTAAATATAATAAATTCGAGCACCAATTGTGTACAAATGTACAATGCTTCTCCAAATTGGAAAACTATTTACTCAGCCTTTAAAAAGCTTTCAGTAGATAATTGATGTATATTTGCACTCACCTTATGGCGGCACGTAATTCCTCGTAAACATTTTCCTTATCAAAACCTAACTTGTGTAGCATGCATACCAAAAATCGATCTTCAATTTCGGTGTAATTTTTGCCCTTATTGTTTCCATATTGTAGACGCAATTGATGGAATGGTGCTCTATAACGCGACATCTGTGTTTTTCAAAAAGAATCGTTTAAAATACATTTGTTTTATATTTAAAAACTCCTTACCTTTTGATCTAATGCTTTTTTAATGGACAAGCGTCGTTGAATTTTAGCTTCGCCACGCTCAATTTGTCCCATAATACGTTCAATGTCTTGCAATTCGTGACAACGTTCCCAGAAAACCGCATTATATTCGATAACTTCCTCGGGTGTCTTACCTTCAACATCCTTGGCTATGTTTTCAATATCATCACGACCATATTTTTCGTTAGCCTTAATAAATTGATTAAAATCGCGTTTAGTCCATGTAGTGAAACCCTGCGTAAGCAAAGCCTCTTTTTCGGTCATCTCCTCTTCAGTTAAAGGTTCAGCTTCATCAATCTTACGTTGCTCCTCTCTTTGTACTTTGGAAGCTTCCGAGCCTAACTCGGGATTTTTCGGTACTTTATAGCCCACAGTTTTACGGAAATAGTAAATCTCTTGGTCGAGCAGTTCAAATAAGCGGGGCGGAAAGAATTGGAAGTCTTGAACAATTGGTTGTTTTGGCGGTCTTGGCGCTTTGGGTGCCTTGGGTTCTGAAACTCTTAAGGCTTCGCGAAAATAGGCATCAACTGCATAATTAGCCTTCCGTTCACGTTTAGGTGGCTCGATCCAATTGCCCAAAGCATTTAACTTATGTTTTTCACGATAATCTTCGCCTTCGAATTGATACACCGAAGTGGAAGCACCAGCTTCACCATTGGTATCCATTGTGAATGTGCGTAAGGAGCTCTCTCCTAATGAGTCTAGTTTAGCCTTTTCCTCTGCAGTTTTAGCTTCTCCTCTCTCCAATATAGTATCAATATCTTCGTCAGTAAGTTCAGAATCCTTAGAGGCAAAAACATGATTCGCACCGAAGCGTATGATATTTAACATTTCATCTTTGTTTAATTGGTTTCCAGAATTGTTAACCAGACGTCCTTGTTGTATGACCAGTTTATCTAAACGCAATTTTATCTCGGCCCTTTCGACGATTTTTTCTTCTACTGTGTTCTCCGTAATGAAACGAAAAACACGTACTTGTTTCTTTTGGCCAATTCGATGAGCGCGATCCATAGCCTGCAAGTCCATTTGAGGATTCCAATCTGAATCATAGATAATGACCACATCGGCTGTGGCTAAATTTATGCCTAAGCCACCAGCGCGGGTTGACAACATGAAAATGAATTTAGGACTGTTATCCATATTATAATCTTGAATTTGGCGATTTCGATCTTCATGGGGAGTCTGGCCGTCCAAACGACAATATTGATAATTACGCCACAAACAATAATCTTCTAATATATCCAACATTCTAGTCATTTGGGAGAATATCAAAACCCGTGAGCCTTGAGCCTGTAGTTTTGGCAACAATTTATCGAGAATAACCATTTTACCAGAATTATTAACCAAATGAGTATCGGTAGTATAAGGTGGACCGGGCTCAGCCCCATCGAACAAATAAGGGTGGTTGGTGCATTTACGCAGCTGCATTAAAATATTTTGCAATCGCATCTTTTCCATCTTACCAGCTCCATTAACAATGTCGATATCCTTCATCAACACTTTAGTATACCATTCTCTCTGCATTTTCGAAAGTCCTACAAATATTTTAATTTCTTTTTTGGGTTTCAACCTCTTCTCGACTTCTGATTTCAAGCGTCTCAAGAGAAAGGGTTTCAGCACAGCATGTAAACGCTGTATTAAAGCATCATCGCCTAAACACGTATTAGTATTAAACCATGAATCGAAATCTTCAGAGGAATTAAAGACATCAGGCAATAAGAAATTCAGCAGAGCCCACAACTCGTGCAAATTATTCTGCAAAGGTGTGCCCGTAATCAACAAACGATTTGCAGTTTTAAATTCGCGCAATATTTCTGATAACTTGGATTTTTCATTTTTTATACGGTGAGCTTCGTCGATAACCATGTAACGCCAATTAAACTTTTTGAAAACTGATTTTTCACGTATACACATTTCATACGATGTGACGCATACATCCCATTCACCCGGCAGCAAAATATCTCTAATGAAAGTATTTCGTGCATCTTGATCACCGATAAGACAAACAGCACGAAGGGAAGGACACCATTTTTTGAATTCATTCACCCAATTTTGAAGGGTGGATTTTGGTACAACCACAATATGTGGGCCAGCTTGATTCCTGTAAAATTAGTGTAATGATTTCATTACATGTTACAATTTTCAGATATAATTTTCAGACATACTTGAAATGTTTCAAATATCCCAACAAGGAAATCGTTTGCAATGTTTTACCCAAACCCATTTCGTCAGCCAGTATGCCATTGATGCCATTTTCGTATAGGGAAATCATCCAATTTAAGCCACGTACCTGGTAGTCGCGCAGCTCGCCATTCTTAATATAACTGGGTGATGCTTCGAAACGAAATAACTCTTTTGTTTGCGTATCTTCCGCAAGAAGTTCTTCATCTTCTTCTTGTTCTGTCTTGCGATGACGATGACTGAAGCCAACAGCGGAAAGTACAAATATATAATAAATAAAATTAAGTACAACATCCTAATATATTAATGGACCCTTACTCAGTATTTGAAGGTTCTTTAATCTTTTTGGGTCTTCCCTTCGGTTTTGTAGGACTTTTCGCACTGTTAGTCATAAAATGTGTGAATATTTCAGTCTGCTTCAACAGAAAATCAAACCGTTTGCTACGATCAGTTTCAATTTTATTATCAAACTCGACTTCCTTCTCTGCCGAGGAGGAGGTATTTTCTGAATTGGTTTCATTCTAAGTGAAAAATGTAAACAGAAATTAAAAGCCGGAAAAATATTAAAACACAGCTGGCCAATCGGCGTCTTTTTCTCAGGCAAGTGCGATGCTTTCTTTTAGGAAGCACAACAAATTTTCTTACCGAATTTTCCTCGTTACCCTCAAGCTCTTCAGCTTTGCCTTCATCTTTAGACATTTTTTCTTAATTATTTACTATCTCTTTTTTCAAATTTCAAAATGTTTTTATGAATTTAATTACTTTCTTTCTTAGAAAGCACAAACCAATTCACACACTTGCACAGTTTTTTGTGAAAAGTACAGAGATACCGTAGCGTCCTCGTTTTCTCAAATTGTTCTTAGTAAATATAGAGCGATTTTGGGGATTTAATTTAAATATTAAGGGATCAACTAACAAATCTGTCATATCAGATCAGTGACTATTTAGTTTAGCAGTCTTACTTAATATCCAATCTAATAAATTTTTATTTCTCTTAGAAATGCAAGATAGGTCGAGGATGTTTTTCTCTGTTCAGAGAAAACTAAAGGGGCGACACAATGAGGCATTATTTTCGTTTTCAGGTTAAAATCTCCGAAGTTAGAGTAAGTCTGTACTCTTAAGGTTATTTAATTGAGTTGAACCCAAACTGTAGCTGAGTACGTTTGTAAGTAAAGAAATAAAAATTAGGGAATACAGTCATTCGAGACAAAACCTTTATATCTCGAATGGATAATTTTGCTTCTCCCCAGTTCGCTAGGTACATAGGATACACCGTTTGAAGATGCACTTTCGTGCCGGCGAGCACGGTTCGTCCGGCACTCAGGAGTTTGCCGTTCTAGATCCGTTACGATACTTCGGGAAAGACAGCGCACTTACTGGTCATTGAGGTCTGGATGGATGTTATGCTTGTGCAAGGCCCTAAGGATGACGTAACAACACGTCATCTCTGTAAATCCATCATGTCTGTCTAACTAACGAAAGATGGAAAACGGATTTTGATATATATCACACCTCTGTTCAGAGCCGCTTTGTGATGATCGTAGGCTGTTGAGACTGACGGACGTGCCCTACCCGAGCATAACAAAGACATATGGTTTTAGAACTAAATATAAAGGAGTCGATTTAAGCAACAAATATATGAATAACAACGATACAAAAGATTAATGTAAAATCAAATCAAATTTTTGATTGATTACAGACGTGGACTTGAGCATAGGCCTAACTAACGCAATTAAGTAAAGCAAATGAATTGTTTTATGGAGCGAAAAAATTGCGTCTCGTTACTATTTTCGGGATGGGAGGGACACTTTTTACAAAGCTTTATGGGAATTGAGAAATCATATGGTATTGTATGTGTTCATACACATAAAGCCGAAAGAAAACAACGCACAAGAAGAAATAAAAGCAATTTCTTTTAAAACTGGAGATTATTTATATAATTTATGTTTATCTTACAGCAATCATGCATTATTTTGTACGAAATCAAAAAAAGGCAATAAAGACTTTACTACTTTAAGGTTGAAAAATGGTCATCATATTGTTTTGTTAGAGAGTGAAAAATGGTAATCTCCATATTAATAATCAAGATGTACAACAAACGTCTCCCGATGGCGGCTTTGCATACAGTTGCTAATTTTTCTACATAAATCCACATGTTTTGTAAATGATTTTGCGAACATTTGAAACGTCCATTTTAACTAAAAGAGAGATATTTTACGCACTATCACCATGGGAAATCATAATTCGTTCGAATGAATTTAAATGTATTGCTCATATAGAAATACTTACACGACCAAATTGGTCTTCAAGAAATTCGTATAACAAATCAAAACTGCCCGATTTCATCCTTACAGTTTCTTGACATTTTTCATAGTCATTCATATACATTTACTAAAACGACGTCGCAAACACTCCGTCGCTACACGAGTTTCAAAAACTGATCTTCTTATTCGTTTGATTCAATCTTCTTTTATACCACGCACCCAACAACACTTGATGTACAAGCATATATTAAGTTTGTGCACATGCATGCAACCCAGAGAATGACTTGAGGTACACCCATCTTTTATTATACCGATTTATTCAAAGCCGTATTCTGAATCGATCTAACATTTGTCTTTTTTGTGTTCAACCAACAGACGGTGGATGATTTGTGCTGCCAGCACTGTACAAGCTAGTCCACAAAAGCGGCTGTGAGTTCCACAAGAGCGCCTGTAGTTCCACTTTGATTGAAAACAGAGGAAGAAGATATGAAACTACTTATACAACTTAAACATGTTTTCAAGCCCGAATATTCTTCCTTTTGTTTACTTTTACCTATTGCTATTTTTTATAAACTTGTTGCTTACGTTTACGTTATTTTTCTATTTTTAGTGCTAAAACCATATGTTATTGTTTATATTTTCCTATAAACAAGCCTGCTAGCGTGGCTGTTTACCACTTGGTTCTTTTTAACCCGAAAAGAAAATGATGCCTCATTGCGTCAACTCTCTAAGAGTCATTTTTCTTCATTTCTTATTTCATTAATTAATCAAAAATTTAAATTGTTTTTTCGTTGGCGTTTTTTACCATTGTTTTTCACATAATTATTGTTTACATTTTATGATATATTTTTAGTTTCACTTCTTAAACCATATGGATGTGTTTATATTTACGTGGATTTCCTTATTTCTTCTTATCAATTAATGTAGTAACCCGGTTAGCCATTGTGTTTACTACGTGGGTATTATTAACCCGAAAAACTGAATAACGCATCATGTGTGAAGACCATAGAATCACTAGCAATAGAAATTGCATATGGGATCGACAACCATGGTGGGAAAGTCAGCTGATTAATGTAGGTAGTAGGAGAAATACAGTTAAATTTATTAATTGTGCAGAATGTTGTTAATTAAAAGACTTTGCTGTAGTTTTCAACGCATCAATGCAATTACAAAAACAAGGCAGCCCGGTGATACTTTGGAAGTGAGAGTACGTCATTGAATTAAATTATTTCTTATTGTCAAAAAAAAAAAGGTTTTATCTGGCAGCATTACTATATATTTACATAGGGTTGGATCAAAAGTGTAAGGCGCTTAAAGAACAATGTATTTTTTGATATCAGCGACGGTTCGACAATGCAAAAATTTCAAGTTGTTGTTCCGAAAAATGAACAATTGACAGCTGTATCTGCCGGAAATTTGGTGAGAGTTTTGGGTCAATTGCAAGTAGCACCGCAAGGTCACTATGAATTACATGCTAACAGCTTGGAAACTATAGGTGTAAATATTAACTAAAATTACAAAATCTAAACCAAAACACTGAAATTTCGATAACGGGAAAACTTTTAGCGGAAGGAAACTTAAATTCCGGATATCCGTTTTCTCCAAAACAGCAACATGATCCAGAATATGTCAGAGAATATTTGCATCTAAGGTCTCGCACTAGCTGTACAGCAGCTATTATGCGTTTAAGACATAAAACTCAAATGGCGTTACACAAGTTTATGGATAAACATGATTTTATACATATCAACACGCCCATACTAACTACTAATGACTGCGAAGGCGCCGGAGAAGTAAGATATAATGTAAACTAGAACAACATATAACGAACAATTCTTCTTTCAGGTCTTTACGGTGCAACCCGACTCTGATGAACTTCTAAAACAAATGTCACGTCCTCCTGTTCCTTTAAGTCAAAGTTATTTTGATTCCAAAGTTTATCTCACCGTTTCAGGTCAACTGCATTTAGAATCCATGTCTTACGGTTTGGGCAATACCTACACCATAAGTCCCGCATTTAGAGCGGAAAACTGCAAATCTCCTTTACATTTGTCTGAATTTTACATGTTTGAAGCCGAATTGGTATTTATAGAAAATCTCGAGGAACTTTGTCGTTTCATTGAAAAAATGATTAAAAGCGTGACGAATGACATTCTAAAATTCAGTGAGGCTGATATTCAATACTGTCAAAATCAGACTGTGGGAGAAAACTTTAATCTTCAGTGGTTACGAGATACTTGGCAAATACTAAGCTATGATGAAGCTTCGGATATAATCCTTCGAAATAAAGAAAAATTCAAGACTGCTGTTAAATCTAATGAAGGGTTTTCGAAGGAACAAGAACTATTTTTAGTCGATTATTGCAAGGCTCCCGTATTTGTGATAAACTGGCCAGCCGCCCAGAAGCCGTTTTATATGAAAATTTCACGCGAAGACTCTTCAAAAGTATATGCTTTAGACTTGCTAATGCCGGTGGTGGCAGAATTATGCGGAGGTAGTTTACGCGAATGTGACGTAAATCGATTACAGGAACATCCCCACTTCCCTCAAGGCTTAGAATGGTATCTGGAATTGCGAAAGTTTGGAGGTTTACCGACAGGAGGTTTTGGGATGGGGTTTGAGCGTTTTCTACAATTATTAACTGGAGTGAAAAATATTAGAGACGTTATACCATTTCCTAGATATCCTCATAGCTGTAAAATGTGAAAACAAAAAAGTCCAAATTAAATGCTAATTGAATTTAGAAAGTATATGAATTAATTTTAATAATTGGCTACTAGCTTACAAGCTTACATTATGCTCAACGCAGTGTCTTTTATGTTTTTGGTGCCGATAGGTGCGACGCCTTTCTTTATTTTTAATTACGGTCAAAAAAGTATATACTCCGACTATATTATTATAATTAATTTACACAAACAAATTCTAAGACTAAAGCGATATCATCTAATGCTACCGACTTTATTGAAGACTTTACCGCACTTGAGGTTTGAAGTCACGAGCATTGACTTGTTAGTCGAGCCGCTTTGCATAGTTAGTGAATGAATAAATAATCGAAATTCTAACAGCTAATAATATTAGAATAATTTTTTTATTATTTATTATCATTTTAATTTTTTTTTTTGTGTGTTTGTCACCAGTTAGTTTCCCTTTTTGATAAATAGTGAAAGGAGAGCGGCAAAGAAAGTTGTATTGTTGTTATTGGATATCAACAAGCAGTACAATTGTACCCATCTTAGAACACTTGCCAGAATTCACATGAATTTGAAATATCCCTCTTCATCTACGTGGATTGTGGATTCTTAATCTCTTACCGAAATGCTTTCTGATCTTGGGATCTGCTTTGGTTGTGATATATATTAAATGTTGCTAGTGCTCAGATGGGAAGATGGGGGTATACTCATTTTTTTTCCATAATGTATGTAACACCCAAAAGGAAATTTCAGAGACCCTATAAATTATATATATTCTTGATCAGCTGAGTTGATTTAGCGATGTCTGTCCGTCTGTGCGGTTTTTGTTATTGGAGCTCACCTGGTCGCAAAAATGAATCGACTTCAAATTTGGTAGAAATATTAGAACTTTCTGCACGCAGACTGATATTGAAAATGGCGCAAATTGGCCAGAACAGAAGCGCGCAATGGAGCGTAAACTGAAGGCAACACAGTTTTTCTATTTTTCGAATTTTGCTCCTTATTCGGCAACTTTCCATATTTACTTTACGAAATACTCCACCCTTTACATCCAAAAATAGATACAATCGCCCATGCCTACACAAAGTTGCTAGTAATTAAATTTTTTTTCACTTTTTTGGGGTTTTGACAAAATATTTAAATCTATTTTGTACATTTCTAAAATAAAAACCTATCTACCTAGAAAAGGGTTAATTCTAAAATAAATACGTTGGAATTACTTTCTTCTTAATAATACCAGCGATATGGATATCAAATAAAAGAACTTGGAGAGTAGAAAGCGAAAATCATAGTGATGGGTAAGTGATATTCAGCCCCCACCGAATATAACTTTCTTAGTTGTTTTCTATTAATCTTAAATTTTATTTCATTAGTTTAAAAAAACAATAATAAATAATTCACAAAAAAACAAAAAATGAACATTTAAATATACTGAGAATATAACAAAAATATAAACAACAAAAGTAAATAAAATCCATTAGAAATAAGTGATAATGTATTAAAAAGTGCGTACTAAAGTTATTTCATAATAGTTTTTGCTTACTTTTTTATGTTCTTTAAACATGTATAGTTAGCGTGGTTGTTCAGAAGGGTCGTAGTGAACTACCCATACACTGTGAATCGCCCTACAAAAGTATTATCGCGTGCAAAGTGAGCTTAGCACTAAGAAGTCTGTTTAGCGAATATTTCGTTTTTTACTTCAGATTTACGTTTGCGACGATTAGTTTGCTTGGTTCTAGTTGACGTTTTGGAACTTCTACCGATGTTTGGTTTTCCATTTTGTTCTCTTTCTTTCTTTGCGAAATTCTCTTGATCAACCATTGTGACTTGCCTTTGCGGCTTCAAAATAACAGAAGAATCCTCGGTCAGCGTATCTAGTTGGAGCGTATCTTCAGCAGTTTTAATATAGGTTCTCGCCAGGAGAGCATCAATGTCGTCATCAGTAAATTCAGACTCTTTAAGAGCAGAAATATGCTTTGCACTAAAGCGCATTATTTCTACTATTTCGTCTTGTTTCAAACTATGCGCAGCATTGCTACCCAGAAGTCCTTCTTGTATAATTAATTTGTCTAAACGCAACTTTGTCTCGGCTCTTTCTACTATTTTTTCCTCTATTGTGTTCTCTGTAATAAAGCGAAAAACATGTACTGGATTTTTTTGACCAATCCGATGAGCGCGATCCATTGCCTGAAGGTCAATTTGAGGATTCCAATCTGAATCATAGATGATAACCACATCGGCTGTAGCTAAATTTATACCCAAGCCACCGGCGCGGGTTGACAACATGAAAATGAATTTAGGACTGTTGTCCATATTATAATCTTGAATTTGGCGATTTCGATCTTCATGGGGAGTCTTGCCATCCAAACGACAATATTGATAATTACGCCACAAACAATAATCTTCTAATATATCCAACATTCTAGTCATTTGGGAGAATATCAAAACCCGCGATCCTTGAGCCTGTAGTTTTGGCAACAATTTATCGAGAATAACCATTTTACCAGAATTATTAACCAAATGAGTATCGGTAGTGTAAGGTGGACCGGGCTCAGCCCCATCGAACAAATAAGGATGATTGGTACATTTGCGTAGCTGCATTAAAGTATTTAACAATCGCATCTTTTCGATCCTACCTGCCCCATTAATAATGTCGATATCCTTCATCAAAATTTTAGTATACCATTCCATCTGCATTTTCGAAAGGCCCACAAATATTTTAATTTCGTTTTTCGGCTTTAGACCTTTTTCGACTTCTAATTTCAAGCGTCTCAAAAGAAAAGGTTTCAAAACAGCATGTAAACGCTGAACCAAAGCGTCATCACCCAAGCGCTTATTAGTGTTAAACCATGAATCGAAATCTTCATAGGAATTAAAAACATCAGGCAACAAAAAATTCAGCAGAGCCCACAACTCGTGCAAATTATTCTGTAAAGGTGTGCCCGTTATCAATAAGCGACTTTCCGTTTTAAATTCACGCAATGTTTCTGATAACTTGGATTTTTCACTTTTTATACGATGAGCTTCGTCAATAATCATGTAACGCCAATGAAGCTTTTTTAGAAGTGATTTTTCACGCATACAAATTTCATATGAAGTGACGCAAACATCCCATACACCTGGCAATAAAACTTTTTTAAGTAAAACCTTGCGCTCATTTTTGTCACCTATCAGGCATACAACTTCTAAAGATGGACACCATTTCTCGAATTCATTCAACCAATTTTGAAGAGTGGATTTGGGTGCGACAACAATGTGAGGGCCTGCTCGATTCCTGCAAAAATTAATGCAGTTATTCAGTCATTTATAGCAGTGTTATAGTAAATTTTAAACCCACTTGAAATGTTTCAAATAGCCCAACATCGAAATCGTTTGCAAGGTTTTGCCTAAACCCATTTCGTCAGCCAGTATGCCATTGATGCCATTTTCGTATAAGGAAATCATCCAATTTAAGCCACGTACCTGGTAGTCGCGCAGCTCGCCATTCCTAATATACGCCGGTGAATTTTTGAAATGAAATAATTGTTCGCTTTGCTTTTCTGCTCGTTCCTGATGCCTATATCAAGAAAGAAGCGCATGCATGTCGAAAAGTTGAATTTGTATTATTAATAAAGACTTACTCTATACTTGAAGATTGTCTATTTTTCTTTTGTTTTCCCTTTGATTTTGTAGGATTTTTTACACTGTTACTCAAAAAGTGCGTAAATATTTCAGTCTGTTTCAATAAAAAATCAAAGCGTTTGCTACGATCAGTCTCTGTTTTGCTTTTAAACTCCAATTGGTTCACAGCTTGCGAAGGGGTACTGCCTGAGTTAATTCCATTCTAATTGCAATAAAGAAAGTAAAGAATAACGTGGAAAAGTTTAAAATAATTCATTTAAATACTTCTATAAAAATTAATCTGACCAAATTTTCCTTATCGGTGTCAATGTCCACTTCTTTCCCGCTTTGTACATGTCTTATACTTCGATATACTTCCATCTTGCGATTATTTATTATTTGAAAACAATTTACCGCGAATTTTTTTTTATAAAAGTAGTGATGCCAACGCGTTTAAATAGAGGTATTTTCCAACTGAAAAGTAGGAAAAATCGCGTTTTCATGTGACGAATAACAAAACTTTAAAGTAGCAAAGCGTAGCATGCAGCATGCTGTGCTGCAATAATGCAATACTATACTAAATACTAAAGATTGAAGTCAAAACACAACGACTGCAGCTTTAGCAAAGTATATGGTTTGAAAAAATGACTGTTTTGTTTAATAATTAATAATAATGTTATTGATAAAAAGAAAAATTTCTTTTCTTAAACGTTTATCAAATAAACTCTTAATCCGTATGCTATATACAGACACGCCATACGTAGACACACGCAAGCAAATTATTCTTTGGCAGTGATGCATGATCGACGATGCAAATACAGTCATTGTGCTTAGCGCTTAAAAAAATTACACGATAAAAAACATTCAAGACGTACAACTTGATTTCAAAGTTTATTAAATCTCCTAAAATATAACCAAAATTGAAAATTAATGAAAATTTTTTAAAAACTTTTGAAAGAAAAACCATAAATTTTGATTAATAAAAACAGGTTCACTTAAGGCGAAGGTTTTAAAATTGAAATAAACGAAAAGTTGCTCATATAATTGTTGACAATTTTGATTGAGATAAGAGGCAAAAGATAACAATATGCGAAAAAGTCATTAAAAGAAAAATTATTTTACAAAAATATGAAATCTGGCAACACTGAAGCTCTTATTGCGAGACCAAAAGTAGCTGAGGCAAAAAAAATATTAAGCGTTTGCAAAAATTTTGATCACTTTTTCACTTGAAAAAGGCATTTATTGTGGAAAATATCTATTAATCAAAATAGTTTTCATCATTTTCTACACCATTTTACAATATTTTTGACAACATGGAGATAACATGTCGAAAGAACCTGTATTGGTTTGGCAGCGATCCATCTATCAACTCATTTTCGCACTTCTTCAACTTTGCGGACCAAAGTGCCAGCCAAACCATGCTGCACCGATCTGAACTCGTGGTAATTTTGAGGCGCCATGTCTGGTGAGCACATTGGGTGTGACAGAACTTCCCATTCGAGCTGGACAACTCTTGCAACAAGTCGTCAAAAAAGGGTGTGAAGTTATATTTAAATATAACTAGCAAAGACACAATCCTTTTTTTTTACAGAACTCTTAGCCTTAATAGAATTCTATAAAACGAAATCTCAGAGGAAAACAAAGCACTTATATCGTTGCAAGAACTTATATCGATGCAAGTACTAATATCGATGAAAGTACTAATACCGGTGCAAGTACTTATATCGATGCATGTACTTATATCGATAACTTGCACAGCCTTGTAAAGGCTATTAATAGAGGATTCACCCTGCCTTAGTTTCATTTTTTCAGGACATGGTTTGCCCACAGTAGCGAAGCAAACTTTCGCTTTATCAACACCATTTATGACATAGTGTAAAAGTAATGACTTTTCAAATATTAATTAATTCACATAAATACACGTTTTTTTTATTATATTTTGTAAAAAAATTTTCAAAAAATTTTATTTTAACTAAATTTTGACTGAAATCCCCCCGAGACTTCGTTTTATAGAATTCTGTTAAGGGCTTAACAGAGCTCTGTAAAAAAA
>CCAG010005014.1:0-10572 GCA_001077435.1 Glossina morsitans morsitans
CGTTGACGTTGATGCTATGGCTGCAAGTTCAACAGATTCCAGTTGATCAGCGTTGAGGTTGGTGTTGGATACTTGGCTCAATGTTGCATTTTCCTGGGTCATTGACTCATCGCTGCTAGTTTTTAGTTTCTTTTTAAAAAAATCCGTGATGCTACTGTTTTTTCTTCTTTCACTCATGTTGAAATTAATAAAATAAATACTATTATTTAATAACTATAAGTTATAGTTATAGCCTATAACTATATTAATAACTAACACTTTTGGTTTGACACTGATTAAAAAAATGGTTTTAAAATTTAAATACTCAAATTCTTACACTACACAATAATAATAATTAGTAATAATGAGTAATAATAATAATAAGTAATGAACTAATAAAGTTTAAAACATCTACCAATACTGGAAACCAACATCTGGAAATTCTAGTTCACAACAAATGTATAGTAAAAATTCTTAACATTAGTCGCAGGCCCATTTGGGCATGGCAACAAACTATACCAGAGATGAGTAACGTACGGTCCGCTTGCGTTAAAATTTATGTATGAAATCTTTACTTTTTTAAAATTTCATATTTTTTTCTTCTAATGTTTATTAGAAATTCTCGTTATCAGAAATCATTTTTAGTTCCGGAACGCGTTCCTGTCCAAAAAGGAAGTACTGGAACGACGTTCCGGAGCGTTCCGACAACACCACTGATCCTCATCCAATTTACTTCCTCACCATTGATATTTTTTCGGCTTTTCAGAATTGCAGAAAACCCTTCTAAGGGTTTCGTAGAAACAAAATCAGCTTGTTTCACTTCATGCAAAATAAACTTTTTATACTTTCGGCATTGTTTTACGATAGTATGGGAGTATTACAGTCTTTAGGGACATACAATAAATCTCTTTTTCTTATAGTACCCTCAATAGTTCCAAAATCGCCATTATTTGGTGGATACGAGTGCCCAAAATATAAAAATTGACGGTCGATAATTTCTACACCGTTCTTAGGGGACTGTGAACAATTTTAATCCAATTAAAGCCAATTTCAAATTGGTTGTTGCGTGATTACGTTTTCTAAATGCTTCAATAGTTTTGTCTCATGCGTACATAATAACCTCAGTATCATGAAGGTTATGGGATCCTGCATTTAAAACGTACATATTACGTCCATAATATGCAGTGGACACCGACAATTTTGAGTAGGGTAATGCCTTCTGCTAGTCAAAAGAAAAAGCGAAACATATACCTGGATATTGTGATGTCAAAATCTTGCACATTTTTTCTTACCAATTCATGTTCTTCTGTAAGGCTTGTGATTGCAACATTGTTACGGGATGTTTTTTCGCAGTTGGTGAAAATGTAATTTGGATTGTTTCTTAAAAACTCTCCTATATCTAATTTCTCTTACAGGATAAAGACCTCTTTCGTCACACTTCTCTATATAAAACTTGTTGATGTGCTTAATATTTAATTCAGAGTGTATATATCTTCGTTTAGGATTATGAGATCGTGTATAAGGGCTTTCATGCTGCGGAGAGCTTTGGATATACTCCTTTATATAAGTTAGATGGCCATCTGAAGTCTTTCTAGACGATCCTCGCATCCGGCGGCGCTTATCCATTTCATAATCTTTACATTTTAAAACACGATTTAATCGTTCCATTGATATTTTAAAAGTATTTCCAAAAAACCCAAGTTTTTTCAGCCGGGGGAGATAAATAATATTTGTATACACATATTCTTTGTGCTCCTTTAAAGTTTCTTTGGCGTCTTCTTTTCATATTACACCATTGAGCAGCTTTCAAGAGAAATACATTTTGCTTGTTAAAATCTGCCAGGTTGCGGTCAACAAGTGTTCCACAATTTTTTAAACAACCGCACTCCATATTTTCAAATTTTTTGGTTAGAACTATTTTACCTGTATTTATGCAATATTTTTCTGTTCTTTTACGTATTTATATTTTTGTTCTCTTTCGTATAATTTGACGCGAGGTTATCTGAAAAAGCATTGTCTTCTGTACTCAACATGGGTTGTATGATTCTTTTTCTTTTAAAATATTTATTTAAATAATAATTATTTTCGTCAGAATTGCTTTCAGCACCTGATTTTAGGGTTCTTTTTTTGTTTATATTCATTGGGATGATTTCTATAAAGGAAGGGGAATAATACACTATTAAAATTAATTAAAATATGAAACGACATGTCAACATGATAATATAAGATTTTTTTCTGTAAATACTCACCTGAATCACTGCCCGATTTTAAATTGCAATTTTCCATTTTCATAATTACATAATATGAAATGCACACTTATTACTACGTTAGCACCTAATAATTTTAAACGTAATAATACGTCTCACTATCTTCAAAATAAATGAACAAATACGACACATCACTATATTTCATAGAGTGACTTTATGTTCTATAATAAACGGGAGAAAACCGAAATTCCGGGAAACTAAAAAAATGTTTATGCGATTTGCAATGTTTCCACACATACAAAAATACGCTAAAGAAATTATGTAGTACAATTTTGTACTAAATAGTAATATGTCTTTGAGGAAAGTGAATTTACACCATTTTCAAAGTAATTACAATTGCAACTTTATCAACTACGAAAATTTTAACGGATTTTTTTTGGAAAAAGTTTATAAACAAAAAGTTCATAGTAAATTGTGCTCATTTTAATCACTAAATATTTTTTTATCAAAATGGACTTATACCGCTTTCAAAGAAAACGGCTCATATGTCAGCAATCGGGGATCAGCAAGAAATGTTTGTTTCAAAATTTCAAAGTTATTAGATAGGTCTAACTTGTTCGCAAAGTCTGAAGTGCAATGAAATAAATTGTTTTTAAACCTTGACTGACGATTGTTTATTTGTTATTGCTTTTGTCTTTATTACCCACTGTACCTGAATGAGTAGACCTTGTTGATTGTCTCCGTACTATTGAAAAGTCCTCGTTATATGTAGCTTAACTGCGTACATATCTTGTCATATGTTATCAACAGCACTTGCATAATAATCGCAGCAAAAATTACAATTTTTAGTAGATTGATGAGAATAATAACACAAATATTAGGAATGTATCAGCGATGTATGTATCGTATTTCAATTCTCTCGCACATACATATTTTACATATATCTTTTCTCATGTATGTTTATGCTTGGTATTGTTATTGTTGTTTTCTCATTAATGCATACTGTAATGAAATTCAGTCGAAGTAGCTGTAAATTACTGGCAGAGTGTCCTGTCATAGAGGCCAGGACAGGACTTTGAATAAATGAAGCCTAGCTGTTCCTCTTTAGTACGCCAAATTTTGCAGCTTCTTTATTATGCCAATATGCATCGGCTAGAAGCGTCTCTAGTGTAATGTAAGTTGACATATGTGAGAAGAGGAGAACCGCATAAAACAAAAGGGAGGAGGTTTTAGTGAACTTACAAGAGTCGTGTGTAATCTTGATGGTCTTGGCGGTGAACAGCCAAGCCAACAGCCAACTCGTTACTCTGCCAAAGCATATTCGGCGAAAGAGCGTCACTCACTGTTTAAGTTGAATAAAAATCTTGATTTTTGTCGTCATATTCGACGTTCGATGTCGTCCAAGTTCGACGATGCAAACTCAAAAGTTAAATTCATTCCTTATTAAAAGTAAAAGCTAGGCTAAAAATTTAGCCTAAGTTTGCTTACAGTTATTCTTTTAGTTTTTTTGGTTTAAATAAAGTTATGCTGACTCCAACAGATATTATATATGAGCTGCTTGGCGTAATGCTGTGCTTTCAGCGAAAATGCAATTCATCATTTTCGCGAGGTTGCCGTTGGTTTGTTTATTTCTCTTTTTCCTTTGTGTATCTGCATAGCGTAGCGTACACAAGATAACATTCAGCGAATGAACCGCTGCATTTGCTCCCCTGGTTAAGAATGATCTTTTCTTTATTCACTTGATCTTGTTTATACCTATTTTCTAACTTATTAATTTTCTACTTAAGTATATGAATAAAGCTATTTAATGCTACGATCAGCATAATTAGCAATGGGGGCGCTTAGCGTCGAATTGCATTTGTTTACAATTTGCTTATTATTAAGAAATGCAATTTGAAGCGTTTTGAAGTTTGTCACACTTTGTTGTTTTTTTGTTGTATTTTCTTATCAAATTTTTGTTTACAATTTCGGTTTATGACACACTTCAAGTGGACGCAACTATAGCCAGTCACACTACAATATATTGAAATAGTAGGACTCTCAATCACTCACGTTTAGTGCCGTGGCCTGATTGGCCAAGAAAACCTCTCTTTTGCCACGTGCTTCTTGTATGACCAAAATAATAATAAAAAAAAAATATTGTCAGCAAACGCGAAAAACGAATAACGATTTTAAGCATTGGTGGCGGTTGAAAGAAAATTAATTTTTACAACCGATAATGGTGATGGCATCCCAACAATGAATATGCAACATTCAATGAACCTCATACGTTGATTAATTTCTTCATTTTCATCACCCTTCAAATAAATATGCAAAAATTGATTATCGTCGTTTAGTAACGATAAATGGTAAGCTTGCCCTCAAATTTTGATTAAGAGGTATGATTACGTTTGAACGAAACGACAGTCGGAAAACGACCAAACCCCCTTGAGCGAATAAAAAAGATATATTACTTCAACCTCAGTCTGAGCAACTTTGTAGAAGTCAAGAACGCAGAAACAAATCACCCACTAATCCTATTAATAGATACAGGAGCTGACATATCACTATTAAAGTACACACACAACGAATGCAATAACATAAACACAACATACACGACTGACATATCTGGCATCGGAAAAGGGACTACTAAATCACTCGGAACTACTTACTTAGATTTAAAAATGATTAACTTTCTTGTCCCGCACAAGTTCCACACAGTAACCGCAAACTTTCCTATACAATGTGACGGAATTCTCGGAATGGATTTCATAAAAAAATATAATTGCGTTTTGAATTTCCAAAGCACAAAAGATACCCTCACCATACGGCCCAGACACTGTCACACACAAATACAAATTCCCTTAACACATATTTACAAAAAAGACACACTCCTATTGCCAGCAAGAGCAGAAGTTATTCGTCTGATACAGCTACCAACAACAGAAAAATCAGTTCTCGTACCAAATCAAACACCACACCTAGGAGTACTAGTGGCCAGCACTATTGTGGAAAGCAAAAACGCTTTTATAAGGATTGTCAACACAACCATGGATGATGTAGCCATAAGTAGTAGCGATATTAAATCTGAGTGTTTAAATAACGCTGAAACCTTAACAGTAGGCCACAGAACAGAAAAAGAACAAAAGTTAATGCTAAACAAATTAAAATTTCCTACAGCATTCAAACAACCGCTAACAGAAATATGCACAGAATTCTGCGATATTTTCGGTATTGAAACCGAGCCAATAACTGCAAACAACTTCTATAAACAAAAGCTCAGATTGAACGACAAAACACCTATATATATCAAAAACTACCGAATTCCTGAATCACAAAAATCAGAGATAGATAGACAGGTCAATAAATTAATCAAAGACGGAATAGTCGAACCGTCCATATCTGAATATAATAGCCCGCTTCTATTAGTACCAAAAAAATCTCCGCCAAACACTAACGAAAAAAGATGGCGTTTGGTAGTGGATTATCGCCAAGTCAACAAGAAATTGTTAGCAGATAAGTTCCCACTTCCAAGAATTGAAGATATTCTTGACCAGCTAGGAAGAGCTAAATACTTTTCATGTCTCGATTTAATGACTGGATTTCATTAAAATCGAACTCGAAGAGGAATCACGAAATATAACATCTTTTTCAACAAGCAATGGCTCATACCGCTACACGCGACTCCCGTACGGCTTAAAAATAGCACCAAACTCATTTCAGCGCATGATGACTCTAGCCTTCTCCGGCCTAAAACCATCGCAAGCATTCCTCTACATGGATGATTTAGTAGTAATAGGATGTTCCGAGCAACGTATGCTCAAAAATTTAAGGGATGTGTTCCAGCTATGCAGGCAACACAATTTAGAGCTGAACCCAGAGAAATGTTCTTTCTTCAGGCACGAAGTAACCTTTTTAGGCCATAAATGCACTGACAAGGGAATACTTCTTGATGATAACAAATATGATGTCATCAAGAATTATCCGATCCCAAAAGATGCGGACAGTGTAAGACGTTTCGTTGCATTTTGCAACTATTATAGACGCTTTATAAAAAATTTTTACAGAATACTCATGCCACTTAACTAAACTCTGCAGAAAGAGAGTACCATTCGAATGGACATCAACATGTAATCAGGCATTCGAACATCTAAAAAATGAACTACTAAAACCAACATTACTGCAATATCCAGATTTCAGAAAATCATTCTGCATAACAACAGATGCTAGTAAATACGCCTGCGGCGCGGTACTCACCCAGCAATACAATGGAGTACAACTCCCAGTTTCCTATGCCTCAAGAACATTCACAAAAGGAGAAACAAATAAATCTACTACCGAACAAGAGCTAATACATTGGGCAATCAAGCATTTCAGACCCTACATATACGGACGACAATTCTTAGTAAAATCCGACCACAGACCATTGGTATACCTGTTCTCTATGAGGAACCCAAGCTCAAAACTTACGCGCCTACGACTAGATTTGGAGGAATACGATTTTACGGTAGAGTACCTCAAGGGGAAGGATAATCACGTAGCGGACGCCCTATCGCGCATAACAATCAAAGAACTCAAGGACATAAACAATAATATATACAAAGTAGTAACAAGATCTGCAACGAGGCAGAAAGATAATTGCGCAGAAAAGCGACAATTAAGCAAATATACTAACACAGAGCCCAAAGTCTATGAAGTCATTAGTAATAATGGCGTAAGAAAATTTGTGTAATTAAAATTTGACTTCGACAAATGTTGTATGAAACATGGGAGGAAAATAATTGCCAAATTCGAAATAAATGATATTTATACCAATGGAAAACTCGACTTAGGCCAGTTTTTCCAAAGGCTTGAAACAGAAGCCGGTATATTAAAAATGTCAAAATTTAAAGTGTCACCAAGCGAGAAGATTTTCGAATCCGTATCGCTAAACCAATTCAAAATAATGGGCAATCAGACATTGAAAAATATAAGAGTAGCGCTACTCCAAAAGGTGACAATTATAGACAAAAGCAATAAACCCGAAATCAAAAACATTCTACAAAAATACCACAATGACCCAATAGAAGGGGGTCACACTGGAATTACACGTACCTTGTCGAAAATACGAAGGTACTATTACTGGCCGCAAATGACAAAAACAATAGCCAAGTATGTCAAGGAATGTTCGCGATGCCAAAAGGCTAAAACCACAACCCATACTAAAACTCCTATGACTCTAACCCCAACACCAGCAACTGCTTTCGACACAGTTATAATCGACACCATCGGCCCATTACCAAGGACAGAAAAAGGCAACGAATACGCGATAACACTAATCTGCGACCTTACCAAATATTTAGTAACAATTCCGGTCACAGATAAAATTGCTAAAACCGTAGCAAAGGCAATCTTTGAGAACTTCATACTAAACTACGGACCAATGAAAACACTTGTAACGGATCAAGGAACCGAATACAAAAATGCACTAATGAACGATCTGTGTAAGTACCTTAAAATTGACAATGTAACATCAACAGCCCACCACCATCAGACACTCGGCACGGTGGAACGCAACCACCGAACGTTAAATGAATACATCCGTTCATATATATCGCCTGAATTGAATGATTAGGATATTTGGATAAAATATTTCCAATATTGTTTCAACACAACACCTTCCATAACACACAATTGCTGTCCTTATGAACTAGTATTTGCAAGGCCTTCAAGACAATTAACAAATCACAACAAACTATATAACATAGATGACTACGCTAAAGAGACCAAATATAGATTAGATATAGCATATGCGCGCGCTAGGTTACTTTTAGATAAGGAAAAAGAAAAACAAAAAATAAATTATGACAGGAAAACTAACGATTTCTCACTAGAAGTCGGCAACCTAGTATCACTAAGAAATGAAGTAGGACATAAGTTACAGAATAAGTATTTAGGACCGTATAAAGTTATAGAAATTAAAGATAATAACAATATTAAAATCAAAGACAATAAAAATAAAAACCAAATAGTACATAAAAATAGATTAAAACTATATCACGAAGCTTCATAAATCATCTAAGTGTAAGGCGCCTACACACACAAAATATAAATATAAGTACACTATAAGATTACGGTAGAGGCAATAACATCGATAATTGATGAACCCAAGAATGATCATCCATGGTTAAAGATCATTCTTCCCAAGAGGGAAGGTGTAGCATTATCGATCTGTCGCGCTCTACCGTGATTCACAATTTATGCTAGGTTTACAATTTAACATAATATGAGACCTAACCTAGTTAAGATAGCCAAATTTAGTTATAACCCACATAGTTGTAATTCTAGTAATAACATGGTCTAATCGTATTAATTGCTTAAGCTATCATTATTGTAATAACCTACTTTAATTATATCAATTGCTTAAGTTAGCATATAATAATTTATTGTATAAGCCGCTGACCACACTTCAGGTGAGTCAGAGAAGAAGAAGTAAAGCAAACGTAAAGTTGATAAGTTCAATAGTGAAACAAATTTAAAACTAATAAGTAAAGTAAAACAGTTAAAAATAAATAGCAATACTAAAGAACCTTCAATTGTGTTTTCACTACACCTTTGACAAATAAAACCTTTTATTTATTTAAAATTTTTTTTTGTTTTTTTTATATATATATATAACCTACAGTGCCCATTACAAACCCCTATGAAAAATCAGCTTTGGGGCAACAAAAAATTTGCCACAAAGATGATTAGTGAACTTCACTGACGTATGTCTTTTGCGTGATATGTCCCAATAAATTTACCTCCCAAATTCTCCAGTTCATAATAGGAATTATCTAACTTTTTTTTTATTCTTGCTTTAAAAATAAAGGATATAATTTAGAACATTGTCCCTTTTCGAAATGAGATTGCCTAAAATTCCTTCTGAATACTTCTTGTCCTTCTCTGTAAGTTACTAACTTACATCTCAAATTGTAATTTTTCTCATTTCTCTTAAACTGCTTGTCAATGTGATTGCAAGCTTGTTTCCGGATGATGTTTAAGGAATCTTCCTTGGAGAAATTCGCCGACCCATCTTCAATTATTTTGGCTTGTTTAATTAGTACATAACTGTTTGCATTGGTAATCATATGTTGACCAAACGTGACATAATATGGCTCACTTCCAAATGTTGAGTGAACGCTTGATCGCAGTGCACAAGCAACTTGACTAACCATCTCATCCCAATTTGTTTGGTCCACGTTGACATAAGGTCTAATTGCAGCAATGACAGTTCGGTTAACACGTTCTGATGCATTAGCCTGAGGTGAATGCACAGCCGTAAAAGTATGAGTGATGTTGTATTTACTAATAATTTCCTTAAAGTTATTAGACTTGAATTGAACACCATTATCTGACACGATAATTTCGGGTACTCCAAAAACGTGAAAAATTTCTTCTTCTAGAAATTTGCATATTGCATCCGTGGATAATTTTTTAACCGCCTTTAGAAAAGGAAATTTAGATAAGTGGTCTACAACTACAAATATTCCAGTGTTTCTTGTCCTACTACGAGGATATGGACGTAGAAAATCGATGTACAATTTTTGGAAGATTCTTTGAGTCATGGTAGTTTTGCCCATGGGTGGTCGTAAAACATAATTGGGGTGTTTTGTCATTTTACATATATCGCACCCATTAATATGGTCTTTTACGTCATTAACCAAGCTAGGCCAATAGTACAGTCGACGAATTCTTTCTAACGTTTTGGTTATTCCTAAATGAGAAGACAGCCGATCGTTGTGAGGCTTGTAAATAATTTCGTTAATTATCACATTTGGAATCCATAATTTCCAACATAAATCGTCATGTAATTATTCACCTACTTCATGTTGTGTTCACTTGTACTCAAATCCATATAATATTTTTACATCCAACAGTTTATTCGCATTTGCTTCAATGCTCTGAATTAGATCTCGATAATCGTCTGATTTAAAATGAGTTGAATTAAGATCCACAAACAAACCAGTATCATCAGCTGTCAAACTATTTACATAGCAATTTTGAGGAATATTACTTAGTAAGTCAGCTGAACTTTCTTCGTCTGAATTAATGCGTGAGAGTACGTCGGGAATGATATGCTGACTGCTTTTTCGGTGACAAATTTTAAATTTAAACGCTTTTAGTTTTAAAGCCCATCTTGCCAATCGTGAGTTTAAATCCGTTTGAGACATAAGCCACTTTAAAGATGCGTGATCGGTAACTATAGTAAACTCATGTCCTTCGACATAAGCCCTAAATTTTTTAACACTAACAATGGCAGCCAAACACTCCTGTTCCGTAACCGAGTAATTTCTTTGGGCTTTATATAACTTCCTGGACATGAATGCAATAGGAACTTCGTCACCTTCAGCATTTAGTTGAACTAGTACGCTTCCTATACCTGTGT
>CCAG010005022.1:0-24147 GCA_001077435.1 Glossina morsitans morsitans
CTTGAATGCTCAAGCAACACAAATACCTGCACACATCCATAAATACATTTACACACACACACACACATACACACAGATACACACACACACACACACACACATGCATATACCTATCTATGCCTATGTATATTTACGTATACATAGATAAACACGCACATACACATCGACGACCGGTAAACTCATATACCGACTCATATACAGTGTCAGCATAACATAATATGCCAACAAAGAGACTCAACTGATGTATGCATAAACAGTCATCTCACCAATACAAATTATCGTGAAGATACCTCTGTACAAACATATACATATACACACAAAAACACATAAATACTCTTATGGAACACGCTTATATGATTACGTTTGAAAAACAGTGGTTTGAAAAAGACAGTAGACGACGGCAGCTTAGAAAATTTTTTTCATTTCTTTTCTGAGCAATGTTCTTGTTCGGAAAAGATAAGGCGTGGAGTTAAGATCTGAACTGGTTTCTTAGACTCGAAGAACACAAATTTTATAACAATGTCTTGCACCCAATCATGGATTAACGGGTTTATAGTACATGAGAACTCTCAAAAAATGCATCTACTACTCCTAATCGGTCTCAGTCCTCTTCAAATCCTATCAGATCACTTTCGAAATTCTTAAGACTTCAGATAAATAAAACAAAAATCTGCGAAAGAAGATTAACTTTGTCTATTAATTGTCCATGAAGTCCACAATTGGGTGATTTATACAAGTCTGTCCTTTAGTCCATTGCATTTGTCAAGAAGTGGGGCTTTAACGGGGCGGAAAGTCTGAGCTTTAAGACAAATCACGGAAATCATTTAGAATTTTCAATGATTATTTCTAAATGTGTATAAAAACATGGTGATGATCAGGGAGAAAGAAGCAGGGAAAGAGCTGTAGGGTGCGACCGCAACATGGGAGGTGTATGCCTAATCAGCAAGGACTCATCGATGACGTTCTCTAAGCGTGTATAAAAACATGGTAATGATCAGGAAGAAAGAAGCAGGGAAAGAGCCATAGGGTGCGGCCGCAACATGGGAGGTGTACGTCCGATCAGTAAGGATTCATCGATGACGTTCTCTAAGCGTGTATAAAAACATGGTGATGATCAGGGAGAAAGAAGCAGGAAAAGAGCTATAAGGTACGGCCGTAACATGGGAGGTGTATGCCCGATCAGTAAGGACTCATCGATGACGTTCTCTAAGCGTGCATAAAAACACGGTAATGATCAGGAAGAAAAAAGCAGTGAAAAAGCTTTAGGGTGCGGCCGCAACATGGGAGGTGTACGTCCGATCAGTAAGGAATTATGCTTACAATTTACGTAATTTTTTAATATTAAGGTCGGTTTTAAAAAAAGATGAGATAGAACACTCTCTGCAATCAACTCCGCAATTAAAAGCTTATTTATGGGGCGTGGCCATATGAAAACATGCAAAGCACATAATAAATTGCAACAAAGTTTCCAAAAAGTTATAAATTTTTAAATATTACATACAAAAGATATCTTAAGTCTGACAGACAGACATCAATTCTCTCCCAAACGGTTGCAGGTCTTTAATTTGTTGCTATGTATACTAAATTTTTGATTCGTTTGGCACGCGTGCGTTTGGTAAGGAAGCGCCCACGTGACAGACACATTTTTTGTATCGATCGAAATAAATTATTTGGAAGGAAAAAATCGTGCTGCTTTTCTGAAGATTGTATAAAAAATGGTTTCAAAATGTACTATTATTTGGAATTTTTGTTGTGGGCGTGTTCTTTGACCGATGTCGTCGATTTTCAAATTCTTTCGTATATTTGTACGTGAGATCATCTCTTTTGGAAACGGGACAATTTTTACCACAGATATTACGCAGTTAGGCAGAGCAGCAGATGGACAGACGAATAGACGGACATTCCGAATTTGAAACAGGACAAGAATTTATATATTTCATGCGGATGTTGGAGGTTGCTTGTGTTCATTACAAGGATATGGGAAAAAAAATTAAAGTTTAATACTCCATAATATTGAGCAGGTGTGGTAATCTTTTCCTATTTTTGCACAGATATTATAGTATCACCCATAGAATGCGCGCTCAGCTTTGAATAGATTTATCTGCGCTAGTTTATGCCCAACCTAAGTTGTCTTAGTTGGCGTAGTACCGTAGGCGCGCCCTTCAGCCTATTTGGGCCATTTTCACTACCAACCGGCATACAAGAGCTTCCAATCCAGTCGATAGCTTCCTTTCTGCGGCTAGGAGAATGTTTAAAACAAGCATTACGCAGACATAGAGACGGACATAATTAAATCTATTCAGAATTTTATGCCGATCAAGAATATATTTACTTTGTATATAGCTATGAACCTTATTTCTGGGCATTGCGAACGTTTTGACAAAGTGAATATATCGCTGACCCTTCGGAAAACGTCTCAACATTTATTGAAGCAGAAAATTTCAAAAAAGAAAAAAAAGATCTGCTAAGCAAGAGATCCCAGAGAAATTTTTTACCCAAAGAAAGTTTTTACAAAAAATTCGTTTCATTTAATTTTCTTAATGATTCGAATCGAAAAGACATTCTATAAGAATTGGTTGGTATAGGGATCATCATGTTTTTTATAATCTACACTACGGCTAATAAAAGAGATCTACTGCCATATTACAGCGTTGAATACCTCTTCAAAATGATTATATATTTGTACCCTGTAGAATAGTTATGTAATGAATAATAATAAGTCTCATGACGTAATTTAGTCAAGTGCCAGCGTTTTCTTCAATTTGCACATCATTTCCATGTATGTGAATCTAACTTACTAGCCCTCTATGCTGGGCATCAAGTGTTACCTGCAAGATAATCCGTTAGCGCTCCTACAGAATAATTGAGTCGGATGTTTCGCTTTGATTACCATATGATATGTTGCCGTTAAGTTATTATAATTATGAACCTTCATAATTAAACTCTAAATAACTTAATTAATAAATCCACATCAGCTTTAATTCATCTCTATCCTAACCTGTACCTTGTCAGAATATATAGCTCAACTCAAAACTATATTTTCGGGAAATTTTCAATTCTTGAAGTCTTCAAAATGTGTTGGTTCCAAGCCATGTCTTTCAATGTGGCTAACGCGCTCAAGGGATTCGTAGAATTTATCTGAAATTCTATAACTTGATTACACTAACATCAGATAGAGGAATGTTTGTGTGTAAGCCTTTCATTTGGATAAAGTAACCTTAAGGCGCCACCACTCACTGGGAAACGAGTTTAGTTTGAAAAAAGAGTTCCCCTAGCGATGATTATTTTGTATTTTGTTTTTGAGATTTTTATACCGCGGAAGGCTGAAGTAGAGTTATACCATATACATTTATATATATATACTTATATATATTTATATATATATACTTATATATACTTATATATATATTTATATATATATATTTTTATATATATACTTATATATATATATTTATATATATAGTACAACTCCAGATTTTAAAATGATTGTACTTTTTTACACAAAATGGGGCCGAAAATAGTGCTTGATTTTAACTTTGTATAGAAGTACGAAAGAATAGACATACATAGAATGATGATGAATTGTCGAGCCGTTGCAGTTAACACTGCAAACCAACATAAACTACACTGCCTTCTTACTCATTAAGTGTCTCAGTTGATGAGGAGCATTTTTGCTTGAAATTTTTTTTAATGCTTTTAAAAAATATTCCTATGAAATTTTAAATTAGTAACAGTTATACATTATAAAGGGCACGTGTTTTTTCTGACCCATTACAAAGGCATCATTGTTCATCTTTAAATTTGTCGGTTGAGCGTTAACAACTAATATTGCAATGCTGACGTCAAGTTTGCCTAACAACTTACGTATTTATCTATTTGTTCAATATTCAAATTGAGCGCCACAAAAAAGAATAACCAAATTATAGTCGGTTGTAGTGGAACGTTTTATACCTACTATCTAAAAAAAAAAAGCTAAAAAAAGCAAGCAAAACAAAAAGGGAGTGGCCGTCTGTCTTCATTCTTATAAAGTTATCGTAGATTAAACCCTAGAAAGAACGTATTTAATGGTTGTCTCTGTTGCAATAAACGAAACAGAGGTCTTCTCGCTCTACTTCGTGCCCTTGGCTATGCTTTTTAATCAGTTTTATGCATTTTCAATACTAATCTAAGTGCAGATATTTGGCAAACTTCTGCCAAATTTGTAGCCTTTATCTTAGCCTTTGAGATCGACAGAATGTTTACAATATATATCCACACAGACGGATTAAGAGACATTGTATTGATCAAGAATACCTTAAAGCATCTTGGAAACCCCCTTTTGTGTTTGGCAAAAGTCCTGGTAAAGTGAATATTAAAATAAAATATATAATAAAGAAAGTCTTCAGCCGATATCTTAGCCTTTTCGTTCGGTAGAATGTTTACTATACACACACATTCAACCATATATTCACACAGGCGGACTGAGAGACATTGTATTGATCAAGAATACCTTAAAGCAGCTTTGAAACCCCCTTTTGGGTTAAGCAAAAGTCCTGGTAAAATGTTCGTCCTATATCTTAGCACTTGCGATCGGCGGAATGTATACTGTACACACACATTCAACCATACGGATAAACAAGCAATCATGATCAAGAATATAGATGCTTTATGAAGCTTCCTTTTGAGTTCAGCAAACGTTCTGTTTTCGGTGAGAGGTATAAGGATAAAACATAAACATGTTTCGACATTTTTCAATCCATCCCTTAATATTTTCAATATTTATATTTAACAGCTTATAGGAAATATGAAAAAAATTCTTATTTCTGGATAAGGAGAAAAGGTCTTCTCTTACAAGTTCAGCTTTCTTTTGTTGTTGTGCATTACAAACCTCTTCATCCATAACTGCCATATAAAACTCATGCATAATCAAAATGTTCAATCAAAGTGGAAACTTTCTAATCGCCTACACTGTTTGCTATATGAATATTTAAGAAATGAAGACACAACATGTCGACGACGACTTTGTTTGTTAATAAGCCAACCAACCATTAAAAAGCATACATTTCAAGGTGTTGGTATCAGCAAAAAAGCAACAACAACAACAGCAAAATTAACAAATAATTACTCAATGTCCATCCTAAAGCGAATCTCAGACACTCACCACCTACAATAACACTATACAATATCGAACCGATGGATGGATCGATGCATTTAGCAGAGAGTACGCTGTAAACGAAAATTTTATTAAAATATTTTAATATTTCATAGCACCTTTTACTACATATACGTGTACATATGCGTATTGTTACAAACGGAATAACATTATTAATATATTTCTATCTGCAATGGTAATGGATAGCAGGTATAACTTATACATTTACAGGAAAACAATTCATTCAAACAAATGCTTATTGTGAAGAAAATAAAACATTTTTTTTTTTTTTTTTTTTTTTTTTTTTTAATGTAAAATCGAGCATAAATCGTCAACAGTAGTTACTGGAATGAGAATATTAGTGACAAAGACGAAGAAGAGAAAGAGAATAAGAAAGAGAAAGACTAGCGTTGTATGGTCAGTTAAATGCAAAAAAAAAATATATATATCGCAGGTAATCCGATGTACGAGTTATACTACACTTACGGTAGAATTATATATATATATATATATGTGTGTGTATTTGTGTATGTGTATGTGGGCCGCGTCACAATCTCTCGCATGTTATTCACACAATAAAATACATTAACAACAAGCGAATACAATACTTAACAGAAACATGTGTTTGCATCTACAATACGAAGAAGAAGAAGAATATAAAGAAAGAAGCAATCACTTACTTATTCATTGTACGATACGTATAAATAAGAATATAGCACTTGATGGTAGGGTAAAATATACATACGTACACACATAGCCACATAAAAACACATACATACATGTGGATACATGCATGTGTATGCATGTGAATATGTGCATATGCAGCATGTACTCACTACTCTTCTGCTTCTTCGTAATAACATATTGTTTGAACTAGTTGTTCATTGTGTATGCGCGCGGCTCAGTGTTTCATTTGATCGGCACTATATATATATATATATATATGTTATATATATATTGCTTGCTGGCATATAAAAATAAATCTATATGATGGGCTTATGCTCCTCTTCTCTCTTCTCTCTCTCTCGCTTTGACAAATAATACCTTTTTACTAAGTTATAGTAATTGGTATAAATAAGTGTACTTCTTCAACTCAATTTACGTTTAACTCTCAAGATTGTTGCTGCTGCTGCTGCTGCTGCTGCTGTACATTGTTATCGAGTATTGTTGTTATGGTCGTCTTTTAAATTGCACTATAGTGTTAATTTTTATTGCAAAATAAGTAGAAAATTAAAGCATTTTTTTTTTTTTTTTTTTTTTTTTTTGCTTACCTTAATTTTCTCTCTCGCCCTCTCACAACATTTTTTGTTGTCTTTCTCACTGCTGCCTCTTCTCATCCTTTCTATCTATCTTTTAGCATAAGTTCAAAGGGCTCTCTCTCTACTACTACTACTACTACTTTAACGTATGAAAATGTATAACGACGACATCAATTTAGTGATTGAGTAATTTTTCATACGAGGCAAAAAAAAAACATAATAACCACCAATCCATAGCAGCTGCAGCAGTCAGCTCTTGACAGTTCGAAACCAACATCTCTCATCATTTTCAGTAAACAAATTTATAATTTTTCAAAAAAAAAATAATCGATATTCAAAAATGTAGATATTTTTTTCAATAAAAGTTTTTCTGTTTAAAAAAAAAATTTCTTTTCGAAAATCTTAAAAAAAAAGTTGTTTAGCAAGTTAGGTTGTGAAATGCCTCTTTTAAGAAGAATCATGGATACCCACTACCAGTGCAAAGTGCCAAAGAATTTCTCTAAAGGGTTGCTGTTCTCTTATTTCTAAGGCTTATAAGGTTCCAAACAGAAAATGGAGACCAATTAATTAAGAGGACTGCGAGATTCCACATTTCATCTCCAAGCTCCATAAAGAAGCTTCAATATTAGCTGACAGACAAACATAGCTAAGTTGGGTCAGTGCCTTAAATGAATCGACAGTAGCACATATTCTAGGAGATCTCAGACGAATACACCTAACTGTGACAAAATGATGTATAGGACGCGTAACACCGAAGCGGTCGGTGCATGTTATATAAACATTCAAAAAACCACACCAATCGCCTGTCTCCCAGCCCTCATTTTATTACCACACCCTTCCCCATCGCTCTATCATCGGTTGCACTCCAACAACAGATCATTGCAAAGTAAAGGTCCCCTAGTGTGTTATTAATATTAGCCAATCACTACGCATGTCTGCATCGAGATTAGCTTAATTTTACGATTAGTTTGCCAGATGTCGTTAACTGTAATTGAAAAAATATCGAATATTTCTTAAATTCGCTTCGCTTTACAATGGACATGGTAGATACGTTCCGTGTTGTACGACTCACTTGGTTTATACGAATACAATTTTTATGACTATTCAGTAATAAATGTGTTGTTCACAAGAACTACATTAAAAGTTTATCAATACACCTATTTTCTCACCTTTTCTTTTATGGACCTAATCGTTATATAATCATAACATCTTCCTGATTTTTTTATCTTATTATACGAGCGTCCCTTAGCCTATTGTACGAATGCTGTCCGTACGAGTAGCCGAATCTCGATAAGCAAGTCAGTGTTTGCATGTTCAAGCCCGGTTCAAAGACGGTAAAGTTTACTTTGATTGTAGCTATAATGAGTGCACAAGACGGTAAGGGTATAGTACTTGGCGGTTGAGCACACAACCACTCTGTCAACCCTCTGTCTTTCCTGGCTTGTCTTTGGCCGGGTGCTAAGGTAGATCCCCTGGGTGATTGGTTATGCTAAAAAGAAGTCGAAATTGATCCTGCGTGTTGTATGGATCCGTGTTAGATGAACCCCTATTGTAGAGGAAGTTTTTTTATTTGACATTATTGTTGTGCCTTCGATTTTCAAAAGCGGCTAAACGATTTCAAGCAAACAGCATATCATGATTTTAGACGTTTTTTTTCCAAACGGAAATTTCCGCAGGTACCCTTCGATTATCCAATGTCGCGTTATACTGCATGTAATAAACTTTGCTATTCTAACCTTAAAAAGTTAGAAATGATCTTTTTTTTTTGGAAGTGATTTCATTTGCATAAGAGGAATTATACGAAGCTTGTAATTAAGTAATTAAAAAAAGAAGAAAATTGTTGCTTACTTTTACGGTGTTTTTTGTTCTTTTTTAAAACAAAAGCATAAAATTGTAATTATTATTGGAAAACCAGTCATATCTTGATTCTTGATCAATTTTACATAAGTTTAATTTTAAAATTAACAAATAAATATTTTTATAAACATTTCCAACTTAACCTCATTCGTGATGATAAGTAAGCACTTTCTTATAGCATATATATATATATGATACAACAATTTTATTGCCTACTTTTAGGAAACTCTGTCAAATATCTATGCAAAATTCAAAATAGATCGGTTATGTCTACACGAAAGCAAGATGTAAAAATTTCTGTCATCCTCCCATTTATTTTAAGTCTTTAAGCCATTAAGGGAATAGAATCAATACTCTCGCGAAAAGACATAAAAAAAGAAATAGATAGTACACTTGATAGAATGGCTGTTTTGCAATAATGCTTTGCTTAGGATTTTTAAGGATTAAATTAATAATAAAAAATAAGCAAATAAGGCGAAGGTATACTTCACTTAGGGCGAAACATTTTTATTCGCAACCCTTAAGGTTATGTATTAGAATGGCAAAATATTTTACTAAATGTGATGTAGTTGGTCGACAGAGAGAGTATATATATACATCTGCGTCGGGCATGAAAAACTTAATATGTATATATCAAGCTTCTGCAGCTTCTCCGGCTATCTGCTTTAGAACTTTGGAGTTACAAGCTTCTCTTGTTTGCTTCGATGCGGTTGCGTAAGTTACTTTATTGTAGTATTATAACCCCAAAGTTCTAAAGCAGATATCCGAAGAAGCTGCACAAATATAGCTCCAACTGGCTAACTGTGAAATGCCTACAAACAGTAATTTTTATATGATACATAACATCGAAAGATTGGAGTTACTGTCTTGTTCACCCTAAGCTTCTGGGTGCAAATGGGTACAATGTTTACGTGATAGTCGAATTAAGTTAGTTTTCGGAACTCTTTACTCAAGTTGGCTTAAAATGTTTCTGATGTGTTGTTCTATTTGCATCGACATGCTTAACAACCGAAGTATTTCCCCTCGTCTACGTTCCGTTGCCTTTTTGAAACCATGAACTTACAGTTAAAACTATTTCGTTTGACAGAAAAATTGTCATAAGACTATAATCCGTGATAAGTCCAGCGGAATGATATTTGCGAGAATATGCTTAGGTCTGTGTTAACACTCTTATGTATCGACATAATATTCATTCTTTGCATTTCTGCTCCCGCGTGGTATGAAAACATTATCGGACGTGCAAACCTGTAAGAAATTTTTCACAAAATATCCAATTTGTCACTTATTGAAGCAAATGCAATGACCGCGTTTTAGTTTCACCGCAAGAAAATTTTTTGGAAAAAGCAAAGTTTTGTAAGGAAATTTCGAAGTCGCAAATATTATCAAAATCTGCACAGATGAGTAATCAAAAGTTGAGAGATCACAAGAAACTAGAATAATTGTCACGAGATAACTTATATGCAAAGCTTTGCCGGGAATTGTCTTAAAGTAAAGATGACTTCGCTTTATGCAGTGCTTAACTAATCACTTGAACTAGTTAATATCTCAATGGTTATGGGTTCAAAGCCCAAGTGTGTTGAGTTTTTAATAAAGCCGATCCTGCTTTTAGTCTTTGACGGTACGGTATATACCGTATGGTCGAGTTTTCAATAAAGCCAATAGCCTCAGATGTTTGCGCTTGAAGACTTTAGTCTTTGAATTTAATTCCTTGGCCAAACTAATTATAATATTCAGTATCTCCAAGGCCTAAAAAATTTTTTGAAAAATGTTTTGGGAATTTTGGAATTTCGGCTTATGACACATGATCAAAACTGCTTTTAGACAGAAAATATTTTTAAAAGCCTTGGGCTCTATTATCAAGCTTTGGGCTCAAAATAATACACAGATGCATTGACTGCTTTTTAATAATTCGTGAAAAAAAATTTAGAAGAAAATAAATAAAGGATCACTCTCTAAGCCTACAAGCACTCTCTAAGCCTACATTCATGTCAAGTTATTATGTAAGAATTCTCTAACAAGGTCCTTGTATTCGAAATATTGAAAAGTTCTTGCGAAATATCGAAGGGGACGAAAAATGTAAACAAATGAAAACTCTATGGAGGGCCAGGACCCGTTATTAAATATCCTCCACGTTTCAATTGTTATTTATAATGCGGCTTTTCAAAGGAAGGTAATTATGGTAGGTATATGGAAAGGGATCCGATCCGAACCATTTACCAATAGTATTCGCCCTTCAGCATACTTCAAAGATTGTGGCCTGTACGATGAACACGGGAAAACAAGACTGACAGATGGACAGACACGCTTAAATTAAATCAGAAAGTGATACTGAAAAAAAAATTGGTCTGTCCCAAGCCCTTCTCAGTGTTGCTTACTTATACTCATGCTATCCCTTGTACCACAAGTCTAAGAGCGCTCTGGCTACCTTCCTTAACCTCTTCGCGATAAATGCCGTCTATATGCGGCAATCATTTAGTGCATCACAATAAATGGCTAATGCCGAGACACTCTACATAAAGCGCTTGACAACGTTTACATGTGAGAGGTGTTTGTGCGTTTTCAGTGGCCAATGCCAACTATTATCTACTCGGCACAGATGTTAGAGAATAAAAGCACTTTTCTCTCTTCTATGCGAATAAAATGGAAACGAAATTGTTTACCTAAAAATTTGTGGATGTGAAAAAAGAGCGTTTCCTTTCTGGAAATTTATAAAAAATTGGTGGCGAAGTATGGCTCACAGCACAAATAGAAAAATTAGAGGTGATTTGGAACATCCGGACCTACAAAAACAGAATGAAACCTATTGCCTACTTTTATGGGGAAAATATTTTTGAAAATTGAAAAATAATACATTCAGTGATTAGTTATTTGTATCAATTACAACTATAGTGAGGCTTGCTTTAGGCTTAATATTACAATAAAATTGTGAGCATTGCGTCAGTTCAGAAAGAACGTTAAGTTCGTCGGTTAAGATTACATTAACAACATGTTAATTTGCGAAGCATAAGAGAGAAAACAGAAATATTGTAGAAATCTTAGGCAAAAAAAAAGAAATGTTTGTGATTGTGATTGAACAAAACCTTTACATTCGCATTAAATCTGCTTTAAGAAAAAAAAAAAAAAAAAAAAAAAAAATTGAAATTAAAAAACAAAGGCTTTACCTTACGTACAAAACTGAAAAAATATCTTTCAAGAAAATTTTAATGAAAAATTGATTGGTATAGTAGTAGTACACAGGGAGAAAACGATGCACAGAGAAAATCAAAGCAAAGAAAAAAAATTCCAACAACAAAACGTTCAAAATATCTTTACATTGATATAAAGAATGTGTTATGAACTAAGAAAAAAGAAAGACAAAAATAGAAAAAAAGTTTCTTTATGAAGTAAGAAAAAAACTTTACGTATGTGTAACGTTTGAAATTCAAAACTTAATTGCACAGGAAGGAAGGAAAACTTGCATTTTTTTTTTCTTTTCCTTGATGATTGTTAGAGCTGTTTGTTGTTGCTCTTGTTTTTGTTTTTGTTTTTTTTTTTTTGCGCTTGCTGCCTTATCCATAGATATTGATTGAACAACAACGCATTGCATATGAAAATGAAATGGAAAAGAAGAAGAAGAAAAAGAAGAGAACAAACAGCGGTAAGTGAACAAAAAAAAAAAAAAGATAGGAAAAAAATAGACTCTGATACTCCATTACGGCTGTTCTGTGTAAGAAATAAGCGACTGATTTTATATATATATATATATGTGTACATAAACCATATATACCGAGACTCCCAAGAAAAAAGCCTTATTACTGTTGTTGCAAGGACGCAGAAAATGACAAGTTTGACATATGCATGCACATTTACACACTCTCACGCATAACAAGGATAAGCTGAAGTGAAGATGCTTTTCCAAGAGTAAAAAAGAAAACAAAAAAAAAAAAACGAAAATGAAAATGAAAGAAAGAAAGAGAAAGAGACAGAGAAGGAAATCGAAATGCAGATGATGCTAAAGAAAAATTCGATTATCTACCGAAAGAATTGTAATTAAATCAGAAACACTCGTATACATTTATACACAACCACGCAGAACAGTAAAGTACAAGTGTAACCCAATAACGAGAAATATATATATGTATATATATATATAAAAATTATTATATAAATCTGCAAGTGTACATAAGTATATATGAGAAAAACGCAAAAAAAAAAAAAAAAAAAAAAAAAAAACAACAAGAATAGATTCACTTGCAATGTATCCTTTCAATGGTTAAACGCAAGTGGCGAGGAAAGGATGAGCTACAGATCGGGGTGTGAGTGAGTGCAGATAGTAGAGGATGAGGAGTTACAGACAAGCAAGCAAGCGAGCAAACAAACAAACCAAAAATAATAATAACGAATTGAAACGAAGAAATACACTGAATATAAAATCACGTAAGTAAACTAATACCACACACAGGAGAAAAAAAAAAAGAAAAAAATGCAAAAAAAAAATCGTTTGAAAAGTAAAAAAAATATTTTTCCATTTTTTTTAAATATGTGAAGCAACACTTTTACAACATATACATATGAATATTAGTATGTAAAAGCTAGTGTCTGATAGTATTAACACCATAAAAGGTGGACAAGGGAAGGCTACCATATCCTGAGAGTAAAAAAGAAATGCAAATAAATAAGATTTGTTTTTTTCAATCTTCTCAAAGCGAAGAGAGCGGGCAGCAAGTTAACGGGGTGCACAGCTTTGCTTGGGTGTCAAATGTATTTAAAAAAAAAAAAAAAATATCGCAAAATAAAAAAAATAAAAAAAAAACACTTTTTCTAAGTATTTAGCACAAAACATAGGGCGGGATTAGCATATAGAACGGACACAAGAGCCACATATACACATATAAACTGAAACTATAATTCCCTGCAAGAAAAAAATATCATAGAAATAAAAATTGAAAGAAGAAAAATGGAAAAACTGCAAATATATCCAGCTCAGTGTTATGTACAAGTCACGGGTGGAGAGAGTTGGGAGCAAGTAATAGCAAGAAAGGCTTCATTAGTTGTAAAAGAAATACGAAAAAGGAAAAAAAAAAAGAAAAAGAAAAAAATCGGGAAAAAATGCTGATAAGCATATAGCGGGTTGGAGAAGGTAGCGTAAGGCGAAAAAGAATATGCTGCACAAATCTGATATCAATGTAGTTGTTAATGAAACTTCTACAGTACATAGTCAGCTAGCCCTACAAATACATACACACACACTCATACTCATAGAGACATAAAGAAGGCAGGACTCTTAAGGGAAAGACCAATAATCTCACACCTCTACCTCCCCCCACCCCCTCCTACTCCTTATAGATATCATGTATATGTCGGGTGCTCACTGACCATCGGAAGAGTTATATAAAAAAAATATATACAAGGCCACCATCGCCCATCTTATGAGTTGTGTGTATTTCCATTAAATATCATATACAGAAAAAGAAAGAGAAAATAAAAGAAACATTACTTCTTGGAAATGAACCAATAGTTGCAAATTTTTTTTCTTAACTAATGAACAATTGTTTCAGATCTTAAAAAAAAGGACAAAAAGAAATTAGGCTTTATTTTTTTTGTTAATTAAAATTAAATCAAAACAACTGAAATCAGATTTAAAAAGTTAGAAAAACTAAGCAAAACAACCGGAAAAATTTAAGAATTCGTGAAATAGAATATGAAAAATTGTTGCCTGCATTTAGGCTTACACTTTAAAAAATCTTTTATGGTATACTTTTAGTATTTTTTTTTTTTTTTTGTTTTTCAATTACTTGCAATATTCATCTCGAGGAAGAAGAAAAAACAGGGGTATCATCGCGTTGTTTCGGACTTTCTAGTATTTATTCATCAAGAAGAAGAAGATCTACAATCAATAATAATTATTACATCATTATGACTAAATAATGCATATCGAGGAAATTTTTTAAATCGAATTTTTCTGATGTCAACCATTATTCTTTATGTTTTATAGATCGTTCATCATTCTTCCAATTTCAATTCACCCACAATATTGTGTTTCAGCCAAGTTAGACATGCAATTATTTATTTTTATAGCAGAATGAGAATATTTCTTAAGATTGCTTTTATGGAAAGCTAATTAATTAGAATCGATATTAAATTATTTAATAAAAGAGGAAAAAGTAAAACGAATTTTAATGAAAGAAAACTACAAAGCGAAAGAAACAGAAGGTATGGGTTCGCGTCCAACCCCGAATGTTTGGTCATAAACATCGAGATGCGAATGAACACTAAAAGGACGCAAACCAAAAAAATCCCAGTAACACTTAATTCAACATCAATAGGTAACTTCAACATCATTAGATGACTTAATTAGTATAGTATGTTGTTAAAGAATGACATCGGCAATGCGCGAGCACTTATAGTGCGTTTCTTTTTAGAGCTTGTGATGGGTCTGATGTCGAGATTACATTGTGAACATCATTCAAGTTTTTACATGAAAGCCTAAACAAGTTAAGCAATTCATAGTTTGTTATACATAGACTAGGTTTGATGAGCTGAAAATTCTTAAAGGGACGGACAGGAATGCTGAATTTAATTTCATTTAACAAGTCTGGCGAATCTGTAGCAGTTAAGTTTGTTAATGCCCAAGGACCACGTAAGATTCCCAGGTGAAGAAAAGGCAACCTAAGGGTGCCACGGCAAATTCGACCATATCAAAACATTAGTCCTTTTCCCTTTTTCTTAATCCTTGATACCTACAGATTTCTTTGAAATTTAACGCGGCTACACTACCTTGTCATTACTTATAATTACTCGCTGTAGGAATGATAAAAACCACAGCCACCATGATACCCCGGAAGGACCGTACCCAGCAGTCAGGACTCACACATTGGTTAACACCTGCGTTCAAACTGGGGATTGGACGTACTAGCTTCCACCGCGGTTTCCACATGTATGTAGATATGCAAGCTTCCCCCGAAGTATCTTGGCAAGCACCAATCTGCAATACACCAATGCTGTCACCTCCACCCACAAGTACTCGTAACATAGTGAGTGGGCTGCCGACCCACATAGAGCTTAAAGTAAGACTTTTCGCGAAAGTGGAAAGGCCAGGATCCAAGAAGGATGGATACAATAAGCAGCATGGAATAACGTTCAGTCAAGCTAACCATATGGTTAACGTACAAAATTTAAAAATAAAGCTACTATCAATATTATCCAAGAGACCTCTATATAACCTATATAACCTGCATTCAGCAAGTGGTGCCATCGTTAAATAATTTCTAGGAAGAATCCTCATAGTTATCGTAACATCTCATTCAAAATTCTAGTTTAATTATTAATGACTAAAAGACAAATTTTTCATTAAGCCTTAATGTAGGCAATATTTTTAATGAAAAAAGGGTCAACGCCGCAATGTAGGCAATACTTTCAACTGTTCCCTAAAACTGCAAGCACTGCTTAAAACATATTAAATGGAAAAAATTAATAGCACTCAGTGATTGATATCAAACGATCATAAAAAAAAAAAAAAAAAAAGTTTCATTACAATTTCATTACTCGATATTTTCTTTCAACTCAAAACGAAACTTCTAAGACAACATTCAAATAAAAGAAAAGGCAATCAAATCACAAAAATACACACTGCTGTAGAGGAGATGGACAGAAATAAACAAAAAAACAAAAAAAAATTCACAAAGAATTCTCATAATGAAGAAATGACACTCGAGCAGTAGGAAGAAAACGGTATCCTGGAGAGTGCAGCAATGGCCATAAAAAAGAAAAGAAGAGAAACTGACTACATGTCAAGATGCAGCTAAACAACAAAGATGGCATCAACAACAACATTAAGGCAATACCAACTATGACATCAATACCAAAAATGGCGAAGCAAAAAAAAAAAAAGAAGAAAAATTACCAACTAACCGAACACAATCCCCTCTATAACAGAAAACAAAAATGGAAAAAAACAAAAAATTGCTGAAGGAAAGAAAAATGATAGAAAAAAAAAACCGAATGTTGCTTAGTAGTGGGAAAGGAAAAAAATTGCTTACATATACGCAAACGGCGGAAATGAAGTGAGACGTCAAAGTGGAGAGTGCGGTAAACACGACTTAAAGACCAAAGAAACATTAAAAGGACGCCAGCGAAATATTCGAAAAAAAAAAATAAAAAAATTAAACCTCCTATGAGGTGGGCATGTAGATGGAAAAAGGATGGATTTGTTACGCGAAGAACAAAACTCATACAAGTGAAAAAAGAAAAAATTCACAAACAACAAAAGAAAACAAAAAAAATGAAAAAAAATACAAGCGGAAGTAAACCACCAACAGGAAGCTGTGTTAAATACTTTGCTACACATAACGTATTACTTTGTGTATATGCATTTATATCATACAATACATAAGTATGCATCTATATATATAAGTATTCGTTGACTATATGGGTGTCACGACTAATATGCAAATGTACATATAAATTTACATATATACATATATATATATATATATGGATATGCGCTGAATGTTGTTCTGTAGTGTTGGGTTTAAAGTAGAGTACCACGATTTTTTTTTTCAGATTTTGTTAAGTCCTTTTTTTTTTAGAAAGAATTCTAGAATTTTCATAACCACTTGCTCACTCTTATGCACACATATCTAGATATAAAAACATTTCGTCCCTAAAAAAAAAAAAAAAAAAAAAATGTACAACGAAAATTACAATTACATGGAATTTTACATTTATTTTATTTTTAAAAATTTTTTCTTCAATACCCTCTCTCTCTCTCTTTGGTAATACTCGTTAGTTTCCGGTTTTTCGTATTATTTCTCACGTTTTAGAAAACTTTGTACATATAAAAAAAAAATATATATGCTATCAGTAGTCGCGGTTTTCAGTCGCTAACATCTACATGCATAAGCAATGAATATATAAAATTTATTTTATTTTGTTTCTCATTTGAATTCATTTTTCCTATAAAGAACGAAAAACAAAAAAACAAAAAAAACAATTTTGATTAACATTTCAATTGCTGTACAACAACAACAACAAGTTTCATAAGTAATTGCAATGGCTTAGGAATTTCAGTGCAAGTGTGGTTAGAACAATTGGTTATAATTAATGTTAGACAACAAAAAAAAACCCGGCTTTTTGCATTAGTATCAGTGTATATTTCCCGCTTTTTCCTGGCAGAGGGTCAGAAATTTTGGTTCTTCCATATACCAAACATATACCAAAATCGATTACAAAATCGTCATCTTTCGCAGTATTTGCCTTTTCTCAAGGTATCAGTTCATTTTCTCTGTTCTATTTCTTGACGAAAGTACTGGAGGAACAACATACTTTACTTGAGCATGAAATTGATTGTTCCATATGTTATAAAATGGTTCGCATAACTTGCAACAGGGAGACGATCTTGCCGATCTGTATTTTATTTCAGATGTCTTATGCAGAATTTTCCATTTCTCTTTTGATAGCTTCGCAATTCTTAAGTGAGAATTGATCGCTTTCATTCGCCGTGCATATGCTTCCATGCTCTATAATAACTTACAAGGTATGCCAAGGGACTTGATCCCTTATAAGAAGTCTATTCAATATTACCGGGCATGTCAAATTTATTTCCATATCTAAGACTACTGCGCCTATAGCTTATTATTTTTATCTGTATATTCAGAAGAAGTTGGTAATTTCTTCGGGAGCCTCTTATTCCCGTCTCTGTGCTTGTGGTTGCCGCCAAAATCCGGAAACGCTAAAGATATTCGGTATATAACCGCACCTTGTCAAAACCGCTTTCCATTTTTCCAACTTTCGAGGTTGAAAAAAACTAGTTGTATGGCATGGCACCTAAGGGAGTTAGTAAACCGAACGGAAAGCTTTTTTTGCCGCGGAAAATAAATATTTTCTCGGTAAATACATGGAGATGTAGCAGAATCGAACATTAAAGAAGAAAATATAAAAAATTCCCAATTTTTATTAATCTGTTTCAGTATCTTATCTATTACGGGCGTGCACGTAAGCAAGTCACATCCATTTTTTAACCTCGCACATCCATTAGATTACAATTCAATACAATATAGCTTTAAGACGCAGCAGCATTCTCTTATCCTTTATAGTCTTCTTTCAAACGATCAATTAAAATCACTTACACCCCAAAAGAGAGCAACACTTTAAGCCTTATTAGCGAAGTCGTCAGTCCCTTACATTCTCTTACCCTTTGTACTCTTATTTGAAGCGATCAGTTAAAGTCACTTACACCCCAAAAGGCAGTAACACTTTATGTCTTATTAGCGAAGTTGTCGGTCGTGACAACTATTAATGAATTTCAATTTTCTTATAATTAATGGAGCATTAAAAACTTAATTGTAATGGACGAGTCCACTTTATATTTAGAAAAAAAAAGGATAGTGACTTGTTTACGCATGCACTGCATAATTTCAAGGGATTTCAAGGGATTTATTTTCAGGATGGCAATGCCGAAAACACAAAGTTGCCTATTTTTTCTATCAAGATATATACTCGCAGCTGAGTGAATTTCAAGTGGTTGTACGTTCAGGCACAAACGCTAAAAGTAGTTTATCATAGTGCCTTGAATGTATGAAGTGAAAGGCATTGGGCTGATCACTTTTTTGATGATTTCAGACATTCCCCTTCTAATCTTGAGAAATTTTTATTAAAAGAAGAAAACCGAAGAGCGGCAAACTTTAAAGGTTCGGCCAAAGTAAGTAACTTATGGAAAACCTTTTACCAGGTATTTCGAAACGTACTTGATATGCCTTTTAACAGGTTCGTACACTTTGGCATTGAGATAGATGTATATTCTGGGTTTTCTTTTTTTTCCCTCCATTGAGGAGACCCCTAATTGATCTCTACATGAAATAATTTGCACAAATTTCTTCAATTCTAGTGTGTCGGGTTTTGCTAATTTGTCGCAAGTGTTGCTGCCAGAGACACTTGTATGATTTAAACCAGACCTATGATGTTGAACGCCGTCGACACTCAAAAGGAGGAAAACATTCAAAAAATGGTGAAAATAAGTTTCGATAATCGAAAAGTGAAGTTGCAAGAGGTAGCCAACATCCCTGAGGTATTAAAGAGATAGCGTATTTACTGTTTTTCATAACAATTTGGCAAAAAAAAAAAAAGAAGGGTCCGTTTTCAGCAGCATAATGACTGCTATCTTATTTACTCAAATCTCAAAAGGATGCTCCACGTAAGAAAACTTACATCAAATGATAAATAAGTTCATTGAGAAAACTATTGCATACTTTGAGGGTTCCAATAAATCTTTATGACATCGGTTTTTCTTTTCTAATTTGTTCAATCAGTTAGTGGATGTGCCCTTAAGCATGCAAGAGAGAGTAAGGAAAGAGATAAACAGTGGCCGCTGCCTAGTAAACATGTGTTCAATCGGCAATGTCGTGGTTTCACCGATTGAACGCTCAAGTTTTACCGCGCGAATAAAAGACGATGAGTTTAGCAAAAAGGAAAATTGCTCAGGCACTCAGGAACACTCTTTGATTTGTAGCCGCCTTATCCTCTGCAATCGATTGCTTACTCCTGCAAAGGGTTATAGCCATTGTTCGTTGATACTTATAGGCATGAAATCTCCGTAGCATTTCAGTAAATAAATTTGATTAAAATAAGGAAAAAGTCAGATAATTTGCATAATGTCTTGTTTATAAGGCTTCACAAAAAATATTCACAAAATTTTCTTAGTAAAATTTTAATTTCTTACATTTATTCTGACAGAAAGTTTTCAAAACTTTACACATCACTAAATAATTGATAAAAAAAATGTAGTATTTTTCGTACTTACAACAATTTTGATATCGAAATCGCCTTAGAAAACATTTTCTTACCTGCAAATATTAAAAACAAAAAAGAAAGAAAATTAAATCATAAAAATAAACTGTATTGAAATCTTATATACATATATATATAATATAAGAGATTTCTAGAATTCCAAGATTAAAGTCTTAAAGCATTAGCATTCTAAGGCTATCGGCTTCATTGAAAACTCCACCGCACTTGAGATTTGAGCCCGCGAGCATTGATTGGGGGTCAAAATTATATTATGATAACATATTAAAAAAATATTTGAAGATTACTTTCAAAGTTTAAAATTAAAATATAAACGGCCTACTTTTAGATTAGTTCCTGAAAAAAAAAAGAAAAGGAAAACGGCAAAGCAAGCTCCAGAAACTTAATGCAATTATTTTTCTTTGTTTTCATTTACTTTCCGTGTCTTTTTCTCTTTCTCTTTCTTGTTTTTTGTTTTTTTTTTTTTTGTTTTCTTTCTAATTCCCTATAAAATATTTAACAATTTTAGAGAGAGAATTTTAACATTTACCTTGATCTCAAAAATAATATGTTTATTATAAATGCCGGTTACCCTCTTTTTACTATAAACGAATTGTAAAGAAAACATGAAAACATAATAAAAAAAAAAAAAAAAAAAAATTGAAATAAAAAATAAAAAAAGAACCTCACATGTGATTTTTTTTTTTTTTTTTTTACTGAAAATTCTGTCAACATAAAGAATAACGAAAAAGGAGAAAAGGAACAAATTTTCTTTTTATTTTATATACAATAAAATAAAGTGAAAAAGAATAAAAAAGTGATGTGTAGAAAATGTTAAACATGACTTAAGGAAAAACTGCTTGGCGTTCGGTGTTTTTGTTACGAAAACATCTCTTCACTGGAAAGTGAATACAAAGGAAAAGAAAATAAACATATGAGAAGGTTATAAAAGTAAATGCAGCTTAGTCAGTCAGTCATACAACAACAACAACAACAAGAACAGCAACAACAACAATAACAAACGAATCCACCAACACACTCAGTTAAATACAAACACTTAAAGGTTAAAAAAAAAAAGAAAAGAAAAACTGCAAAAAAAAATTTTATATATATACCGGCGGAATTTTTCGTGTGCGTTGACATGTTGTTGAAGATTGTTCGGGAAAAAAAAAAAAAACAAAATATGATAAAAAATATGGAGCACACCAGCACAGAGTAGAGAGTACGTACCCCCGCCGCTTAAACTACATATACAACATAAATGGTCGGCTGTTTTGTTGTAAGCTCCTAAGAGTTGATGTTCAGATTTTTGGTGGATTTTTTTATTCTTATTTTTTTTTTTATGCTTTCTTTTATTTCTTTTTAAACTAAAAGGCATTCTCATCTGTATCTCGGTCACATGCGTCTTTTATTGTAAAAATTTTTACAACTTTTCCTGTTATTTTGTTTTCATATATATATGCATATATATATATATATATATATATATATATATATATGTGTTGTAATTCTTGTTGTTTTCGTTTATCCTTAAACCCACTATTGCTTGTTGTACTTATAAACGGTTCTTAACAATTTTTGTTGCTATTTTTCGTTTTTACTAACCGAACGTTTTATTTTATAAATGTCGGTATTTTTTATTCAATGAAAAGAAAAATTGGGTAAAAAATACCACGTGGCATTTGCAGGAAATATTTTAGTTTTGTTTGCGATAGTCTACTTTCCGGAGTTGCTTTTACTAAGAAATTTATTGCATACTCATAATAGTCGCAATTAAAAGTATTTGCAAAACATTGCATAATTTTGAGCGTTAAATTTTTAAGAAATTAATAGTTAATCTGAGAACAATGAGAACATTGCAAGAAGTGTGAGGGAGGGATGCCGTCAGAAGCCAAATAACAATTCTTCATAAACAATTGCAAACACCGACAGTGGCCTTCACGAAGCGAAACGAAGCCATTTTAACGAATTTCGAGGGAATTGCACTTTACAAAATATATAGAATTCCAAGAATCGTGTACTACTGCGAACATTGTACCATAAATCAATAGAATTTATTAACCATTGCCATCGAAAGTCGGAACATTTTATAAATATCCAAAATCAATAGACCTATCAACGTGAAAGTACATAATTTTAGATTATTAATGCTTCCCTTTAGCATAAAGCTTGCGATTTCTCTGTCAGTCTTTCGCGGAAAAATTTGACATTTAATGCTTACCATATCTCTAACCTTGTAATTAGAAAGACATCTAATTAATTGTGAACAATATCTTAGTTTCTGACCTCGTTTACTATACTCTCAGGCTTTATTGTTACCGTACAATACAAGTATATATCGACACGTTTAAGAAACTTTGCAAGTTTTGGTGGTTTTCTCAAACTTTAATCAAAATCAATTAACCAAACCTCTTTAGCGATGACCAAACACACACATGTGTAATGTGAAATTGAGTTATATTGAAACGATTTGCAAAAATAAGACGAACATTTTCGAAAATGCATTGTTATGGCAAATACACATTCACAATGACGAAATTTATGAAGATATTCGACAAGGACAGATGGACGAATCATGGCAAATACACACATTCATAATGATGGAATTTATTGGGGAAATTCGGCAAGGACAGATGGACTAATCATGGCAAATACACACATTCATAATGATGAAATTTATTGGGGAAATTCGGCAAGGACAGATGGACGAATCATGACTTGTACACTCATCATATACAGTCAACTGGTAAAATGTGATAAACTTGATTGAGTTAAAATCATTAGAAGATATCGTCTAGACATTTTTTGAGCGAGATGCACAAGAGAGTAGTGAGTCTCTCTGCACGTGAACCTCTTCAAACTTCTTAGAAGTTTCTATTTTGATGTGAATTACAAGGAAAAAAATTAAAAACGAGAACAAAAATCAATAAACTGGAAATGTGCCAATGGATAGAATCTTGACCTCAAGAGTTTTATTCATTTTTCTACTTCTTTTAACCGCCAAGCCAGTTTTGAGGGTTTAACTTGTTAAATAAGCGGCTTCAAAGAAAGGTCAGCATGCCCTTAGAGAAAGATCTGCAGCAAGTTGAAGAAATTTTTATAAAACATGAGTCCACTTAACATACAGAAGGTCAGAGGTGAAAGAGAAAATTACACCTTTTCTGACAAGAATTCAATTTCTGTTGTCCATAACGGAAGCAGAATAAATAGCATTACTCTTGAATACGATTTGACCGTACAGACCCTTTTCAGCGATTAAGCATTGCGGATATGAATTCGCTTCGCCTTTTGTCCAACGGCTTAAAACACATGCTTACAAAACTGTAAAAAGAAGTACAGCTGGACCAAGCTCCAAACCGTAGGCTCTCGATCTAGATTATTGGAACAAAAGAGAATATGCGATAGATTATAGATGATTCTGTGATTCTGCTCGGCTTTAGCGAGAGATCGCCAAGTGCAATAAGCGAATGGAATATAATTGAAACTAAATTTTGGGTCAAAAGCTTTTAATAAAAGCAAATATCCTGTGTGAAGACTTTCGCTGAATAAAATAAGAAAAATAGAAAAACATGATTTGCACAAAGATTACGCGGTCAAGCGTGTAGTGTATGCATATTAGGGCGAAGAACAGGACAAGAATAGTTAAATCTTTTCATTCATTCATATTTCATTAAGTTGAATATTGGAAACGAAATGACATTAATCTTACGTCTAAAAAATTGTTTTTTTTTTTGCACATTCATTAATAAAAACTATGAGAGGAGAGCACGATTTTTTTAACTAAGCCTTTTCGTTGTTATATCACAAAGTCTTAATGAACTTTTATTCCTTTAGTAGTAAAAAGGAAATGGAAAAGCATGTCCGTGTCTGTATAACAGAATGCATATATATATATAAATATATGAATATTCCACCTATATATATATATAAAACAACACATATATATATATATATAAACATATATATATATATAAACATATATATATATATATAAACATATATATATACATATATATATATACATATATACATATATATATATACATCTATATATATATATACATATATATATATAAGTATATATGAATCTAAACCAATTATTCTATAACTGATTAGAAATGCCTCGCATATACCTCCTCT